>JAJPUD010000426.1:382444-454886 GCA_023553655.1 Myrmecobius fasciatus | reverse complement strand
AAAAAAAAAAAGAATAGTCAGTAGTTTACCAGTTAGACTTAAATTATCAGAGCAAAACTGATAGGTATATAAGTAGCTGTAACTTCCTATATGAATACTATACCTTATTTCTGTTATAATTATATATTTTATAACATGAAAATCTATATCCTTTTAGATTATGATCTAAACTATGTTGCTAAAATGAAATTGCTTGTATTTCAGTTTTTCTGCTCTTCGTTCTATTACCACTAGTAATTGATTTCTATACAAATATATGCCTTGTTACTATACCTTATAACAATCATATCCATCCTATTTCATCTGTTTTTCCTGAAAGCTATGTACTTAATTGAAATATTTCATAAATGAATACCATTTTGCTAATTCTTAGCAATGACTTTGAGATAGTATCTTTTGTGTTAAAATTTACAATTCACTTATGTTCACTTATTCATGTTTTGTGTATTGTTATGTAGATATCTGAATCAATGAACATTATGCCTATTCTTCCTTTGTATTTTTTCCTAAAAGTTACTAAGTTTATCTTACACTCTTCTTATTTCTGTTGATACCCATGTTATGCTTTGATCATAGATTTCAAGGTAGGTGACTTTGAACCTAAGTAAACTCTTTTACACTGAGTCTCAGAAAAGTGAGGTGAGTAGGAAGTTGCAAATCTATGAATCAAATCCAAATTCTCTTTTTTCCAAATCTATATATCTTTCAACTGATTTACTTTGTATCTTATTGTAGCCCATAAAAGTTGAGGGCATCTTAACCTAGCTCCTGCTTTTGTAGATCAGTTCTGCCCACAGAACATGGATAGTTTTCCTGCTCAATATTCTGGGTCTAGCCCTGACCAATCAGGAATGATTCTCTAATTCTTTTAATTCATACAACTTTGTTTTCTGAAAAAAATATCATTTGAAAATAATGCAGTCAACCAGCCCTATGTAGCTTTTAGAGAAGAGTTCTTCATAAAATTATGTAAGAAGATTTAGTATAAGATGTGTGCCCAAATGTATATGATAAACTCTCCCAAAAGTCTATGAGAAAGTGGATAAAGTTTAGAGAGTATAAGTGAAAAAGGGATAGCTCACAACTACTGGAATTCCTTTTCTACCATATATGGAGACTCATGAGATTCCCAATAAGGATAGCGAGTCTTTGTTCCTTCTTGTCTTTGGTCCTCATGGAGATATTCCCACTAGCTTTTCTACTGATGACAAATACAAAATACATGAAAACATGAAAAAAGCCAGTGTCCTCTAGACGTTTTGAAACTTGGATGTTCTCTTCCAATCAGTGGGTAGAAAAGAGATCTGAACAAGGTCAAAATTGAGGTCTTTTCCAGTCAACTCAGTGCTTTTTTGTAGAGGGCCCAGAGGGCAGAAAGAGTTTCCACAGATGATTGGAACAGACCTCTTATATGAGTGAAGACTTTTCACATTTAAAGTCATTTGATTGATTGATTTAGACATCTGTTCACCTAATAAAGTTATCAGGCTAAAATGGCATAAATTTATTTCAATCTCACTCTCAGATTCTTCTTTTCTTTTTCTCTCGCCCATGTGTCACATTCACCTTTTCACTAATCTTTTAATACTGGTTTTGATTTCCTTATATTTCCTTTGAAAAAATTTATCCTGGTTTTTCTGCTTGCATTTTTCCCCATTATGTGTAGGAATCTTTGATTTTGTCTAAAAGCTGGCATGTCAAAAAAGAATGCCATAAGCCAATTTGTCTTTTTCCTGTAGCAAAAAGACCAATCTGAATTTATAGCATTTAAAATCCTCCACAACTTGATATCTTATATTTATATATCTGTATCTATATATATGTTTATATATAGATACAGATATATAACACTCTCATCGTTGTATGCATATTCACTATATCCATGGTGACATGTTTCTTTTAGGTCCAGCTTAAACACAATATCCCTGTGGAAGTTTTTCTTGCTTTCTACTCCCATCCCCCAGGCATAATTGACCCATCTTTTTTTGAATTTTTCATACCATCCTGTTTGAACTTTTCTCTACTACATGGTTGTTATATTACACCTCTGTTATAGCTATTTATGTGTTTGTCTTATCTATATACTAATTTGTAAACTCCTTAAGAGAAAAGACTATGTCTTGTGTCATCATGCCTGGTACCTGATTCAGGATATTACACATAATAGATATTATAAATTAAATGTTAAAATAAAATATATTGTTTATATGTATATATGTGTGTACACATAGAGAAGTTTGTATTTCTTAAAAAACTATATGCATCATAGTTATTGTTAATATTACTATGATTGTTCAAAGTTTGTTAAATAATTATTCAACTCATGACTTACAGGAAGACAAACATAGTATATACAAAGTGATTTACAAAAACTATTCCTTTGTTCAAGCCTCTTGATTCATAATTGCTAAGGTCCCAGAATATTTTATTTTTCAAGAAACAAAGAAATTACAGAATCAATCTTTTACAAATATGTATTTTGTGGAAGGTAGTTATCATTTTAACTGTTAAAAACATAAGTCATAGATGTTAGTCCCCTCTTCTTTTAGGAGATACCAGAGTTAGAGACTTCTTGTCACAGTATATCTTGCCTTTACTGTGCTGCAGGTTTTGGATTGTTTGGAGTCAAGAATTTTATAAACTATAAATCTATACATAAATAGGAATAAAAATTTTTCTCTCCTTCCTTTTGTTTCTTTTTTTGTTTGTTTATGTTTTTTTAAACTCTGGTTTTTCATTCTTGTCTCATTCCTCACTATTTTTTCTTGTGATACTTTTTGCTCCACCTTTTACAGTTTTACCCATTTCAACCCAGTGTGTGTGTGTATGTATGTGTGTGTGTGCGTGCGTGTGAGTGTGTGTGTGTTAGTTTCTACTCCTGTCTCTGACACTTCTCAGTTCATTTCTCTTTTAACCCTACATCCTTTTCTACAGAGGGACTATGGCACTGTTGAATGATAGTCTATTGAAGGTCCTCCTGACATGTATTTTAGAAATAGGGATAGGAAAGTACTATTTTGTCTCTGTGTTTTCTTTTTTCTCTTTTTGCAGCATGTTTCTTTTTTTCTCTTTTAAATTGGTAAGAAGACAATTTCGGTTCTAGGAGATGAACTTTCCTCTATTGGATGCAATTTTCAGAACTGTTTATTTCTCAAACATTTCTAGGAGGAATGACATAATCAGAAAAGTACATTTTCATTATTTCTGATATATTGTATGGCATTATCCTTAAAATGTTGAATGCTCACTGATTTAACTTATTCTATTCAAAGTACAGATGTAAAGCTATATCCTATAGTTTGTTTTCTAATACTAACACTCACTTTTCATTGCAACCACTCACTTTTCATTGCAACCTTTCCTGTATCTTTATAAGGATATTAGGTCAAGAAGGCTATTGGATAGTTTATCATTTTGAAGTTCATCTCTCCTTGGTTGGTAAAACGTTGTTTTCAAATTATTTACATACTCAACTGCTATATTGAAATAAAATTTATTTGAACAACAAAATACTATGAACAAGAATTATAGAATCAATCTTTTACAAATATATATTTTGTAATTTCATTTTATAACAGTGTGGAAGGTAGTTATCATTTTACCTGTTAAAAAGAGGAATCTTTGAATATCAAAATATAAATTTTGTACTTGTAATAACACAATAAATAAATAGAACATGAGAATATTCAATTCAGGATTTTTCTTGCATTTTTGGAAAGAATTCATAAACACTGGCAAAATTCTTGTTTATTAGGAAGATGTAGGAACTTATAAATTTTATTGCTTTCTTCAAAGAAATAGACAAAGCTTTGGGAGACTATTAACAGTCATCACATTTTATCTTGTTTACAATTTTTATGCATACTAGTTGCATTTATATTTTCCTGGTTCACCCTTTTTTTTTACACTGTTCATGGCCTGGTTTGATTGTGAACAAACTGCTGATCTGTCAGATGCTGTAAATCTCTATTGTAGCCAAGCTCTAGGTTGCTCAAATACATAGCATGATAATAAATCCCCATGACAAATATAACCTCACAGAAGAGGAGAGCATTTTAATGTAACTTTTTTGGTCTCAGGAAGAAAACTAGTCTGCATCCATACAGGAGAATAAATGGAATGACTTGAAGTAGATTCCAATACAATTTCCTGTAATTCCTGGATTTTATGAGTATGCATTTAATCATCACAAATATTAGAGAGAATTCTTTAATGTGTCAATGGAAGCAAAAGGACCACCTTATAATTCATGAGATTTATAAACCTATAGGATAAGTGTAGTGGATGAAGAAAGTTTTTCCATTAAAATGACCATATAGCTACTAAGTTAAAAAAATTCTTCATATAGAAAATTCATAAGAAATATTTTCTATCACAACAAAAACTACTCAAGCTTCAAAAGGGGGACTATTTTAGCCTAAAAGAGAGTTGTTGACTAGGATTAAATTTAAAAGCAAACCACCAATTAAGAGTTATAGTGGTCATTGCTTGTCAAAGTTTGATGTATCATTTTGCCCACCCCCCAAAAAAAAACACACTAGACAAACAAGATCAGTTGGTAAGAATGTTCAAAATTCAAAGATGACCTGAGGGGAAAACATACAAGATTAAATGCACTTATTTTTGAATTGGTAGTTTTTATGAGCATAGTTTTTTATTCATTTCTTTATAATTTGGATGCACATTAAGGGTTTTATATTTTTATGTTTTCTTAAGAGCAATGTTAGTTTCTGTGTAGCAAATTTACAGCATATTTTGGAACAGACCATCATAGACCTGAAAGCTTTGATTATATATATTTATATATGCACATATACATTTGTGTTTGTGTGTGTGTGTGCTCTGAGCCCTAAATTGCTTTTTTTAAGTGTATTAAATGCTTACTTTTAGTAGGATGTGAGTAGGCTAATCATTAATATTATATGACCACAAAGTTAGGAATAGGTAGTTTCCAAGCCATAAATGTAGGATGAGGGTACGTTTTTAACCAGTTGACATATTGCTCAATCTATCAGTCTATCTTATCTTGATATGTTAAATTATATCATATATATTATATTCCATACATCTATACCTGAAACCATGACAATACTGAATCACTAGTGAAAGTAGAATAGGAGATGACTATCACAATATCATAAAAGAATAATATTTCTGGTAAAAATAAGTTGGACTGCAATCTTGACAACTCTGTATCCATATTTGCTATTAGCCTTCACATTTTACCTCTCCTTCTGTGTTAACTTCTAGGTTTTTTACCCTTTCTAAAAGCACTTTGTTTATTCTTTCTTCCTTCTCCTCAGCTCTTTGTATTTATTTACTAATAAACTGACTTGGCCCAAAATTAATCTCTGTTTCATCATCTCACTTCAAAGACTGATCACATTCTGGATTAGCAAATTCCTTCAAAACATTCCTTTTCCAAGGATCTTGTCACTGGGCCTCCCTTCTATTTTCTCATAATAATATAAAATTATCTGAGATATGTTTAGAAAACAATTCATAAAACAGGACCCAATCAACAAGTATTTATTAAGCACATAATGTGCTAGATGCTGAGAATATAAGTAGAAAGCATGGAATAGTCATTAACTGGATAAGAGTTTATATTCTAATGGGATTTCTCTTCAATTACAGATTTGACCAGTAGGCTTTTGACTCTGTGAGTCCATGAAATAAATATGTTTCTAATGGAAGATAATCCTTTATGCTAGATCTGTTTTTATTATTTAATTTATGTTGATTTATATTAACCACAATAAGAAAATGAAATTATTTATTTTGACATTGTCTAAAAGAATAAATTACTGATTGCATAATAAATGTATGCCACATATTAAATAATGGTTTATAAGAAATAGTATTGTAAAAGTATGATTTTGCAGAGCATTCTTCCCAGGTAAATACAATTCCTTATCTTTCTGGGTTGTTATTCTAACAATAAAGACACTACAGTCAGTTCCAATCAGTATCATCCATTGCTTCCATTTTATTTGCTATGTCATATAAATTCATGTCCAGTCATCAAGTAATATTGTTTTAGGAGTCACAGAGCAACAAAATGACAAAAACAAAACTATTAAATTGAATGCAGCAAGAGGGTCAGTATGTGGAGAGAAGGGGAAAAAAAGAAACTCATAATAAGCTGCTCTACCTACTTTATTGTTTGCAAATATAAGAGGAATGTTCTCTCTTCCCCTACTGCAGATAAAATGGTAGTCTATCCATTTTAACAAAAAAGAACAGGAAGCTATAGAATTGTGTCTAATCCATGGTCTGTGACAGAAAAGAATATTGTGTGAGAAGATATGATTGACCATCATGATATAAGCTTTTTAAGGTTAAGGACGTACTATCCCAAAGATTCAATTTAATTTCCCTTAAAAAAAAACCCATGGCTTTTTAAGGTCTTTTAATAATTTCTGGGGCAGCTAGGTGGCCCAGTGGATAGAGCATCAGCCCTGAAGTCAGAAGGACCTGAGTTCAAATCTGGTCTCAGACACTTAACATTCCCTAGCTATGTGACCCTGGGCAAGTCACTTAACCCCAATTGCCTCAGCAAAAAGCCAAAACAAACAAACAAACAAAAATAATAATAATTTCTAAGAATATTCCTTTTAAAAATCCATGTGTTTTGTAGTAGACTTCCTGCCATCTATGGGAGGGGTAAGGGATGGGGGGGGAAACTCATAACAGAAAGCTTTTCAAGGGTCAATGTTGAAAAATTACCCATACATATGTTTTGCAAATAAAAAGCTTTAATAAAAAAATCCATATGTTTTTAAACCTTTTATAAATTTCTAAGTATATTCCTTCAATATCCCTCCCTAAAAAACCATTACTTATAACAAGAATCTTTAAAAAGCAGGGCAGGATTGTGGGAGGGAAGGAAAACAGCAAAATTAGCAAATATGTTAACTACAATTAACTATTAATAGTATAATATTTCACATGTATTATTCTTCCACCACTGAAAAGAAAGAAATAAGGTAAATTTTCCTCAATTCTAATTTGGGACAAGTTGTTATCATTTGAATTACCTAATACTTTGTTTCATTTTTTATTCTTTCCACTTATTTTGATAGTCATTATGTTATTATTTTCCTGGTATTTTTTATTTCATTTTGTGTCCATTAAAATAAGTATTTCTGTTTCCTCTATGGATTCTTACCATTTATTATTTCTTTTGGTTTAGTGACATATTACTCTATGTACCACAGTTTGTTTTGCCATGTCATAGTCGTAGGAATCTACTTTGTTTCCAACTTATTACTATGATAAAAAGTGCTGTTACAAATGTTTCAGTATACATGGGAACTTGTCTAGTAGTAAGATCTCTGGGGCAAAGATTATGGGTGTTTATTGACTTAATATATAATTCCCTATTGCTAATTCACAACTCCACAAAGAGTGCATGAAGGTCCTTGTATTTCCAATATCCCTTCAACATAGTAGACTTCTTTTATATGGCAATTAACAGTTGGCAATTATGTTATTGAAAACTGTTTATTCTTATATTATGACCACAATCATTCACAAAAGCATCTTATTCTAATGCATTCAAGTTCATTCTTTACATATCTTTCATGTTTGAACCATATCAGAATTATTTAAAACAGGTATTCTCCAAATGATAATTTTCTTTCTTGGCATACATTGATTGTACAAAATGTTTTCAATGTCATGTAATTTTTTTTATTATTATTTTTTACTTTGTGGTCATTTGTCATTTTTACTTATGGATTCTCTCTGTGTCCAAAATTATGAAAGAGATCTCAATCAATTTTCCTTCATTTAAAAAAATATGATCTTTTAGATTTAAGATGGGAATCCTATTGGATGATATTATAGTACATTATATATTGTGTTTGTCTGATCTTGACTTTGTTTTTGTTTTTGCCAATAAAATTTCCAATTTTCTCATTATTGTTAAATAGAGAATTTGACTCCAAGTAATTTGTATCCTTTGGTTTGCTGAAGACTATATTATTCATTATGATAGTTATAATATATGTTTATTTGACTTTTTCCACTGGTCATTTTTTCTGTTATTTAACCAATGCAAAATAATTTTGATCATTAAACATCTAGGTAATACAATGAATTGGATGCTGAGCCTGGAATGAGGAAAATCTGAGTTCAAATGTAGACTTAGTCACTTAATAACTACAAGACCATGGATAAATCTCTTTTTTTCATTAATTCCCTTAATATTCTTGACCTTTTCTTTTTTCCAGATGAATTTTAAATTAATTTTTTTCTAGTTCTATAAAAATAATTTTTGGCAGTTTGATTGGAATGACACTGAACAAGTAGACCAATTGACACTACAAAAAAGGCTGCCACAAACATTTTTGCACATGTGGGTCCCTTTCCTTCCTTTAAGATCTTTCCGGGGTATAAGCCCAGTAGAAACACTGCTGGGTCAAAGGGTATGCACAATTTGATAACTTTTTGAGCATAGTTACAAATTGCTCTTTAGAATGGTTGGATCTGTTAACAATTCCACCAACAATGTATTAGTATCCCAGTTTTCCCACATTCCCTTGAACATTCATCATTATCTTTTTCTGTCATCTTAGCCAATCAATAGAGGGCATGGGGGAAGGGAGGGAAAACTGAAACACAAAGTTTTGCAAGGGCTAATGTTGAAGAATTGTCCACACATATGTTTTGAAAAATAAAAAACTTTAATAAAAAAATTTTAAAAAGGAATTTGCCTGCTCTACCACTTATTGCATACACATTTATTATCCTTAGTACTTCATTATTTATAGTACTGTTTATCTAGATGTACTTTCCTTCCTTATCTCTTTTAATAAGATCTATTTTTACTTTTGCTTTATCTGAAATCAGAAATGCCACCCTTGCTTTTTTCTTTACTTGAGCTGAAGCATAATAAATTCTGTTCCAGCTTTTTATATTTATACTGTGTGTCTCTCTATGTCTAATGTGTTTCATGTAAACAACATATTTTAGGATTTTTTTAATCTATTTTGCTATTTGCTTTGTTTTATGGGAGAGTTCATCCTATTCACATGTACTGTTATGATTACCTGCTCTATATTTCCCTTCATCCTATTTTCTCCCCTATATATACTATTGTTCTCTCTTTCCATCCTGTCCTTAGTCCTGTTGTTTTTACTCATTCCACCCACTATCTTATTTCCAATAACCTCTTCCCCTTCTCTTAGTAGTGCTTTTATTAACCCATCTCACCCACTATCTTATCCATATTACCTCTTCCCCACTTCTCTTACCTGTTCCCCTAGTGTTTCTATCCTCCCTTCTATTCTGCTCTCACTTTTCTTTCCTCTTTTTCCTTCTACTTCTTGATAGAATTAGATACATTTCTATACCCAACTGAATGATTAAATTATTCTTTCTTATAACCAAAAGCAATGAGATCAAGCTTCAGACAATGCTCATCCCCCTCCTTTTTTCCCTCAAATGTAATGGATTTTTTGCATATCTTTATGTGAACAAATTGTTCCATTACACCGCCACTTTTCTTTTTTTCAAGTACAGACCTTTTCCCACCCCTTAATGTCTTTTTCTTTAATGTTGTCACATTAGAGTCCATTCACAATCAGATTGTCCATCCATGCGATATTCCCCTCTGTCTGCCCCAGTGACAGATACAGTTCTCAAGATTTACATAGTTTTTTAATGGATGCCCATCAATTGGAGAGTGGCTGAATAAATTATGGTATGTGAATGTTATGCAATATTATTGCTCTATAAGAAACGACCAGCAGGACAATTTCAGAGAGGCCTGGAGAGACTTGCATGAACTAATGCTGAGCGAAATGAGCAGAACCAGGAGATCATTATACACAGCAACAACAATATTATGTGATGATCAATTCTGATAGACATGGCTCTCTCCAACAAAGAATTGTCTCAAACCAGTTCCAATTGTTCAGTGAAATAAACCATATACACCCAGAGAGAGAAATGTGGACCACAGCATAACATTTTCATGCTTTCTATTGATGTTTGCTTGCATTGTGTTTCCTTTCTCAGATTTTCTTTTTTTTCTTGTAGATAGGATTTTTCATGCACAACTTGTCAAGTATTTTAATATTAATAACATGTAGTGGACTTCCTTCCATCTAGGGGAGTGGAGGGGGTTGGGGGTAGAACTTGTAATGGAAAGCTTTGTAAAGATCAATGCTGAGGAAATACCCATACATATGGTATACAAATAAAAAGCTTTAATAAAAAAAAAGAGTTACATAGTTTTCCTATCTAGTGATATAAACAGTTTAACCTTTAAATTATATATATAATATACATATGTTTAAATATATATGTGTGTATATGTGTATTTTGCTCATTTGCCTTTCTATGTTGCTCTTGAGTCCTGTAATTGTAGATTAAATTTTCTCTTTACTTCTGTTTTTTTTTTCAATAAGAAATGATTGAAATTCTTTTATTTAATGGAAGCTCCATTGCCTTTCTTGAAAAATGATGCTGAGTCTCATTGGGTAGTTAATTCTTGGTTATAACCTTAGGTCCTTTGCCTTTCAGAATGTGGTATTCTAGATCTTCTGATCCTTTGTTTTAGAAGCTGCCAGTTTCTGGCTAATGCTGACTGTTGTTCCTTGATATTTGTATTATTTTTGTTTATACCTTGATATTGTAGTTCTGGAGTTTCATAACAATATTCCTTATGGGAACTCTTAATGAAGCTGATCAATGGATTCTTTCAATGAGTACTTACCCTTCTGTTCTTAAAATATTAAGACAGTTTTCCTTAAAGATTTTTCAAAGAATTCTATTCAGGTCTATTTTTGGTCATGGCCTTCAGGTAGGCCAATAATTTTTAAATTGTCTCTTCTGGATCTATTTTCCAGGTCTGCTATTTTGTCAATGAGGTATTTCACATTTTCTTCCATTTTTTTTCTTTTTTGTTTTAGTTTGTTTGACTGATTCTTGCTGTCTCATAGTATCATTAGTTTCCATTTGCCCTGTTCTAGTTTTTAATATGTGATTCTGTTCAATTAACTTTCATTTCTTTTTCCATTTAGCTAATTCTACTTTTGAAGATGTTGTTTTCTTTAGACAGTTTTTTTCTCTTCCTTTTCCAAACTATTGACTCTCTCAAGCATACCTCTCATTTCCTTTCTCATTTTTTCTTCTACTTCCAAGAAGTGTCTTGGTCAGAGTTCTTTTTGCTTTTTTTGTTCATTTTTTAAAATGTTTGAGGTCTGCTCTTAGGGCAAAGAGGAGATTTTCCCAAGCTTCCTCTACTACCAATAGCAGCTGTGCTGGGTTGGGGCTGATGACTTCTGGTGCTAGGTGGCTATGACCAAGGCCTGTGTTATTTTAGGTTTCAGAGGTTCACTATTTGTTTAGAGCCTCCTGATAGTTTTTCTAGTGCACTGGGTTTCTGCACTGTGCCTGCAGTCATCTGCCTTCCCTGTGCCTGATTGAAACAGACCTTTCATGAAGTTCTTCCAAAATTTCTTCTGGAAGTTTATTACACTCCATAATTTTGTGGGTTCTGTCACTCCAAAACTAGTCCAGGGTCTTAGTTTGGTATTGATCTCAGAGACATCAGGAAGAATTCAGATAAATACATGTCTCCTCTCTGCCATCTTGCCTCCACCCTTTTCGAGACATAAACTGAACACTGAAGAAAGTTAAGGAGTATGAAAGGCACTGCTATGAAGGTAGTGCATGATGCAGAGAAGCAAGAGATGGAATTTCCAGTTTGGGCAACAATTAGTAGTTTGTCTAGAACATGTACAGGAAGAAACATGATGTAAAATAAGGCCAATAAGTTAGGTTGCTCTCAGATTGTAAAAAGCCACATTCATATTAAATTTATATTTAATCATCAGATAAAATAATTAATAGTTTACTTTAGAGGCAACAGAGAGACCCTGAATATATATATATATATACATATATATATATATATATATTTACAATGTAATACCCTGAAGATTTTTTTTACAATGTAAGTAACTGGCAAAATCATTGTAATTCAAAAGAAAGAAATTTGGAGTAGGATTTACATTAGAAAGGAAAGATGATGGTTTTATTTTGGAGCATATTGAATTTGAAGTACTAGAAGTATATCCTGGAAAAGAAATAGCCACAGTTTCCTTTAGTCTTTTGTTGCTTATCTCACACTTTCTTGAATTTACTTATATTTTCAATATGTATTACCTGTTTTAAGTAGAAATCCATTTTATGGACACTCCATTTCTCTTTTAAGCTAAAAGATACACATGCTAATTCTTTTTAGGAGAAGTTGGTGTAAACCTATATTCATTCTATAGTATGCAAGTTTTTATAGGTCTCACTTCACTACCTTTACCCCTTTTAATCATTTAATTGCTTTTGCTTGTACCAAGTCCAGTTTCAACAGTAGCATATGGAGTGGCCATACCCTGATATCTTGGCAGATGGGCTAACTCAGGCTGAGGGAAATGTGTAGGCCTCAAAATCGGTTGTTGAGTTAGAGGGATGTCTACCCAAGCATGTGAAGACTTCCCTTCACAGAAATGGTTGGATGAGAACAGGTTTTTTTTTCCAACAGTCATGAAGGTGACTGAGGCAGGAGTTGTGGAATACTTAGAGGTTTGAAAATGCCAGTCATCTACTGTATTCCAGGCCATAACTAATAATTGATTTTTATCTTGCCGCTAGACTTTGAAGACTCTGGAAGAGAGAGTAAGGCTGATTACTTTTCACAATTCTGTCTCACTTAAATCCATTTCATGCACAAGATATTACCCTATGATGTCATTGATTCTCTTTGAAAACTAAGGGCATTTAACATTCTAATAATTATACTTTGGATTCTTTTTACCAGTAGCATTGTGTAGTCCTATCCATATTGCAACTTTCTTCTTTTTGCAGACCCTTAAAATGTTTCTTCTTCATTCCAACTTCCTGAAATTTTACTTCATAGAAGAGCTGAATGTCCTTGGTAAATGTGGTTTCACTGTAAACTCCCTCTTGAAATCAGCCCCACATTGATATCTCTTCCACTGCCCATTTAACTTATTTATTTTTTTATCTCTACTTTTTCTAAATCATTTCTAAAATATTTGATTTTTTTCTCCTGGCTTCTTAAAATAAAACAACACTTTTTGATCCTGATTAATAGTCCTCCAAATTTTCTAATTGATTTTCTACCTTGGATATAGTTTTTAAAAATATTCTTATTATGACATTTACTATTATCCAACATAGAACCTTATATAAATTCTTCTTTGACTTGCCTAAATTATAGTTTATACCAAACCTTCTATACTTTGAGGCATCTCCTTTTCTTCTTGTTTAGACAAATTTCCACTTTATAAGACGTCTTTTTCTTCACTGTGGCAGCCCACTTAACTTTGACAGCCATCCACACAGGGGTTCCTTGTATTTTGTTTCTTCTAAGACCTTGGCACTTTTGATTCACAGCACACATTTTCCTTAGAGTTTTAATACATTTTCCTTCAATAGTCTTGAGGTTTCCTGTGGATTGTTTACTGTTACAACTCTTTTTAAAAAGTTTTCTTAACTACAGTTGTTCCTGCCACATCACAGGGGTATAGGGGCCTGGTGTCCCTCTGCTTACCAACCCCCACTGTGATATGGAAAATCCATGTAAAATCTTTTTGGCTCTCCCTTCATCTCAGAAAAGAAACCTGTTTTTTTTTTCTTTTTCTTTCATGAGATATTTAAAGTACCTTAATGTAAAATTTGGGTTAAGCAGTTGGTCAGAGGTTCTGTTTCAACTGCTGGCTTTGATGTGTCATCTGGGGCTTCCGCAGAACTCCTCCCAAATTCCCATTTAATTTCTTATGCTGGCTAGCAATGTATCAAACCTTGATGGTGAAAGTTGCAATATGGAAGGAGTAATGGTTCTGTTTTTCTTATAATGTCATTTTCAAAAATTGAGTCCTTTCAGAACTGATTTTTATTTCATGATCTTCTTTTACAATATTGAGCGTAATTTTATGGTGATAATCATTACAGAGATATGTAGAGGCAACATGACATGTTGGATAAAGTGATGAGTAAGTTAAGAAGATCCAGTTCTGGCATTGATGTATATTACATTGGTCCTTAAATAGGTAAAGTATGATAATAGATTGAAATGAGACAATGGTAGGTTATTTTACATTTAACAAAGTAGAGATTTACTTATTCAAAGTAAGGAAGGATATTCAATGAGGCTATTCTTTGATGACACTATCAGTTAAGTCAGCTAAGTGTTGCTTCCCTGCCTTTGAGTAGTCTATGGATGATCTGCCAGTCAAGTGCCAGAGAGTAGCTAAAGCCCTCATGACTCTTTGAACTCGGGTATCCAGGAAGTGAGATCTACATCTTGACCCTTTCATACTTTGAACCAATTGAATAAGTGGTGATTGAATATCAAGGTCAGTTTTTAATATATTTTAAGGAAAACCAATGTAATTTGCAGGGATTTTGGGTTACTTAGAATATGGCTTCCGTTTTATCTAAATCTTGTCTCTTATGATTGTTGATACTATATCACCCCAAACAAATCACTTAAACTAAAAGTGTCTTGAGTTTTATCTACTAATTTATAAAGTAAATTTGATCTTCAATGATGGAACAACTTCTCACAGTGAGAGTCAGTCAGTATATATTTATTAAATATGTATTATGTTGTTAATCACTGTACTAAACACTAAGATACAAAAAAGAGGCAAAGGACAGCTCCTGTCCTCATGGAAGAGATAACAAGCAAATAAAACAAACAAGTTATATACCAGGTAGTGCCTGACCTCCAGTCCTGTGAAGGCAGCAACAAATAGTAGACCCTGAAACCTTATGAAATATCTATAATAAGCATAAATGTATATACATTTCACAGAATCATACATTTAAAAAATTTGGGAAAAAAGCTATTACCAGTTAATCCAATGTACACTTGAGAGGAATCCCCACTATAATATATCTCACAGTAGACTTGAAGATCTCTAATGAAGATGGGCCTACCACTTTCTTTTTTCATTTAACCTCTACTTTTTATTTTAAACTTAAATACAAAATAAGGAAAGAAAAAAATTATCATATGCACAGCAGAACATAAGAGAGGTTTCAAAATATAAAGCAATATATTTCCCTTTTAAGAAAGTCTATATAATAAATGCTGCACATTTTGTTTAGAGATGTCCATCTTTTCTTTGCTTCCTTACAGGTTTTCTTTTGATCTCTGCTGTATACTTTTTAATTTTTTTTTTTTACCCTTTCTATCACCCAAGAAGTCTATAGTTAAGTATGCACACACACATACACACATGTGTATGTGTGTATATGTACACAAACATACTTATACATATATATACACATGCATATGCATATTTGTATATACAGACTTATACTTGGATTATATGGTGATAATAAATATAAAAAATATACATTCATAAATTCATAAGTACTATGCTTATTTTTACTTATTCTCTGTTTCTCTGAAGGTGAAAAGCATCTTCATTCATAAGTCCAAGTCTTTCCATGTTTCTCTAAATCTACCAGCTTAACATTTCCTACACTGCCACAATATTCCAATCCTATACAGTCTAGTTATTTTAAATAATCTAAAACAATATTGATTAATATGGCTGACATTGTGTACTTTACTGTTTTTTCTCTTTTGATTAAATCTATTTAATTTTAATTTTGTCTGAAATCATGATTACTGCCTCTGCTTTTTTACATAATAAATTCTACTCCTGATCTTTATGTTTGTTTGTATCTCTCATTTTTAGAACATTTCCCAAAAGCAATGTATTGTTGACTTGAAATTTTAATCTAATATCTTTCTATTTTATGGGTGAATTCATCCAAATTACATCTTAAACTATAATTACTTGCTTATTTTGCTCTTTCCTATTTTCCTCACTATCTATCTCATCATATTCCTATTCTTCCTCACTCCTCTATTTTACTTCTACCTGCTACCTTGCCCCCTATTCCTCAATATACCTCATTCCAAGAATATCTTCCTTATCTTCCATCCCCACCTTATCATCCTTATCTCCTTTCTGTCTGAATTTAGAAGATTTGTATATCCATCCAAATATATATGCTGTTCCCTCTTTATCACATTCCCATTAATCTACACTCTTCCCCCTCATCCTATTCCTTCCACTCTTATTTCTTTATAAATTTAGAAGACTTTTATCCCCATTCAAATGTGCATGTTATTTTCTTTTTAACCCAGAACTGATGTGAGCACTAAAAGTTCCTTCCTTATCCTTTCACCTCTCCCTATCCTTAACCTCTTATTTCATTCTGAATTTAGATTTTTATTCCCTTCTAGATATATGCTTATTGTTCCCTCTTTAACCCATTCCTGGTACAAGTAGGGTTTCAGAATTAATAGACTACCTTCACCATTCAATTCCTCTGTTTCAGTTCTTCCTTCCACTCCTAATTTGCATGAAATAATTGCTCTTTTTACCTTTTACTACATTGTTTTGTTTTTCAGAATCACATCATACTCAACTCTACCCCAATCTTTCTTTCAAGTTACCCAATTAGTAATGACAGCCTTAGACATATGGCTTATATTTCCATATATTTTCATATTTATAAAAAGTAAATAAAACCTTATTAAGTCCCTTCTAATTTATCCTTGCTGTTTACTTTACATGTCTCTTGGATCTTTTATGTCAAATATTCTATTAAGTTCAGGTCTTTTTGAAACAAAATCCTGAAAATACCATTGGAGTTTACATTCAGGATTATTTTTTCACTTTACTGGGTATCATATTTTCAGCTGCAGCTCCAATTCTTTTGCTTTTTGATATATAGTGTTCTAAAACCTGTGATCTTTTAGTGTAGCTGGTTCAAGGTCTTATGTAATTCAAATTGTGGCTCCACTCTATTTGAATTTTTTTTTATTGTTGCCCATAATATTTTCTCCCTAACCAGGAGATTTCAGAATTTGACTATGATATTCCTGTAGATTTTCCTCCTAGGAGCTCTTTCAGTTGGTGATCAGTGGATTTTTTTTTTCTAATTCTACTTTTCTTTCTTGTTCTAACACTTCAAGACAATTAAAAATATTTACTATTTTATTGTATTTTAGTTTTTTTTTCATAGCTTTAAGGTAGTCCAATTATTCCTATGTTTTCTCTTCTTGATCTGTTTTTGAAATCAGTTTTTTTAATAAGATGTCTCACATTCTCTTCTATTTTTTCATTCTTTATATTTTGTTTTATTATTTCTTGGTCTCTTATAGTTTCATTAGCTTCCCTTTGACCAATTATAATTTTCAAGGAGTTACTTTCTTAAGATTCTGGATTGCCTAAGACAAGAAAAAGAGATTAAAGGAATTAGAGTAGGTCATGAGGAAACCAAATTATCACTCTTTGCAGATGATATCATGGTCTACTTAGAGAACCCTAGAGAATCAACTAAAAAGCTATTAGAATTAATCCACAACTTTAGCAAAGTTGCAGGATACAAAATAAATCCACATAAATCATCAGCATTTTTATACATCACCAACAAAATGCAACAGCAAGAGATACAAAGAGAAATTCCATTCAAAATAACTATCGATAGTATAAAATATTTGGGAATATATCTGCCAAGGGAAAGTCAGGATCTATATGAGCAAAACTACAAAACACTCTCCACACAAATAAAGCCAGATCTAAACAATTGGAAAAACATCAAGTGCTCTTGGATAGGTTGAGCAAATATAATAAAGATGGCAATACTACCTAAACTAATCTATTTATTTAGTGCTATACCAATCAAACTCCCAAGAAATTATTTAACTGACCTAGAAAAAATAACAACAAAATTCATCTGGAAAAACAAAAGGTCGAGAATTTCAAGGGAATTAATGAAAAAAAATGCAAATGAGGGTGGCCTAGCTGCACCAGATCTAAAACTATATTATAAAGCAGTGGTCACCAAAACCATTTGATACTGGCTAAGAAATAGAGTACTACATCAGTGGAATAGGTTAGGTTCACAGGACAAAATACTCAATGACAATAGTAATCTAGTGTTTGATAAGCCCAAAGACCCCAGTTTTGGGGATAAAAACTCACTATTTGACAAAAACTGCTGGGATAATTGGAAACTAGTATGGAAGAAATTAGGCATTGACCCACACCTAACACCATATACCAAGATAAGGTCAAAATAGATTCATGATCTAGGCATAAAGAATATTATAAGCAAATTAGAACAATGTAGGATGGTTTACCTCTCAGACCTGTGGAGGGGGAAGGAATTTGTGACCAAAGAAGAACTAGAGGTCATCATTAATCACAAAATAGATAAGTTTGACTATATCAAGTTAAAAAGGTTTTGTACAAACAAAATGAATGCAGACAAGATTAGAAGGGTAGCAGTAAACTGGGAAAATATTTTTACATCCAAAGGTTCTGATAAAGGCCTCATTTCTAAAATATATCAAGAATTGACTCAAATATATAAGAATTCAAGCCATTCTCCAATGGATAAATGGTCCAAAGATATCAACAGACAATTTTCAGATGAAGAAATTGAAACTATTTCTGGTCACATGAAAAGGTGCCCCAAGTCACTATTGATCAGAGAAATGCAAATTAAGACAACTCTGAGATACCACTACACACCTGTCAGATTGGCTAAAATGACAGGAAATGATAATGATAACTGTTGGAGGGGATGTGGGAAAACTGGGACACTGATACATTGTTGGTGGAACTGTGAATGGATCCAACCATTCTGGAGAGCAATTTGGAGCTATGCTCAAAAAGTTATCAAACTGTGCATACCCTTTGACCCAGCAGTGTTTCTACTGGGCCTATATCCCAAAGAGATTTTAAAGGAGGGAAAGGGACCCACATGTGCAAAAATGTTTGTGGCAGCCCTTTTTGTAGTGGCAAGAAACTGGAAATTGAAAGGATGCTCATCAATTGGAGAATAGATGAATAAATTATGGTATATGAATGTTATGGAATATTATTGTTCTGTAAGAAACGACCAACAGGAGGATTTCAGAGAGGCCTGGAGAGACTTGCATGAACTGATGCTGAGTGAAATCAGCAGAACCATGAGAACATTATACACAGCAACAAGACTATATGATGATCAATTTTGATGGACATGGTTCTCTTCAACAATGATGTGATTCAAACCAGTTGTTCAGTGATGAAGATAGTCATATACATCCAGAGAGAGGCCTGAGGGAACTGAGTGTGAACCACAACACAGCATTTTAACGCTTTCTGTGAATATTTCCATGCATTTTGTTTTCCTTCTTAGGTTGTTTTTTTTTCTTCTTCTCTTTCTAGATCTGATGTTTCTTGTGCAGTAAGATAACTGTATAGATATGTATACATGTATTGTATTTGTCATATAATTTATCCTATTTAGCATGTATTAGATTACCTGTCATCTAGGGGTGGGGAGTGGGGGGAGGGAGGGGAAAAGCTTGGGAAGAAAAAAGTTTTTGCAAAGGTCAATGTTGAAAAATCACTCATATGTTTTGTAAATAAAAAGCTTTATATATATAAAAAAAAAAGATTCTGGATTGCCTTTTCCAGTTGGCTGACTTTCTCTTCAAATTTGTCTATCTTGGATTTTTAAATGTTTTTTTTCTCTATTTCTTATTTGATTTTAAAAGTCTTTTTTTGCATTCTTCTATGAATTCTTTTTAGACAGGTGACCATTTGACATTTTCCTCAGGGGTGGGAGAAGCTTTCTGGTTATTTTTTTTTTTTTGGTTTTGTTTTGTTTTGTTTTGCTTCAGTATCCTCCTCTGAAAATGAGCTATTGTCTTCTTTATTCCCATAGTAACTTTCTATGTTTAGGGTCTTTCTCCTCTGCCTGCTTACTTTTTAAAATTTATAGCAGCTTGTAATTATAATCACTTATAGTCCTGAAGTGTGGGGGATGGTGGTATTGTCCTTGGGTCCTTTTAACTATTATTTTTTGAGCTTTATTTTAGCCCTAATTTCTGTATTTCTTATCCCCTAAAACCGACAATTAGGATTCTGAGGCATACTATCTTGGAACTATTCTTTCTCCTTGAGAATTTTATCCAGTGACTACAACTTTCAGTTTTTCCTTCTGGTATAGAACCCAAACCAAGAACTTAGATCTTTTGTAAATGCCCAAAGCCAACCCATAGTGTCCTGGCCCCACTGCTTCCACAATTAATTGACTGTGCTGGTTTTTTCTTGCCTACAGCCACATATGGACAGAACAGCTGAACCTGGTGTCCCTTCTCAGTAGAAATTCCCTCAATCTGCCCCCCCAAATTCAGAAATTTAACTCCCTATATTGTCTGGGAAGTGAAAACTCCTGTGGCTGAGGCTACAATCTAATCTGGCAACTCCTAGGGTTTAGGCTTGATGTTTCAGTGGTGGTGTTGACACTTCACTAGGGCCAAACTTTCATTCTGGCATCTTTCTTTAGATTTTCTTTGGTTGTCCTAAAAGGACCACTGTTCTATCCCAACTCTTTTTGGTTTTGCTGTTCTATGTTTGCAATAATATTTAGTGTGGAGGAAATATGGAGATCTTGGAATTTTTTTATCAAGTCCACCATCCTTTCAGAATCCTCTGACCTCACTTTTTAAGATAGCCTTCTACTACTTTTAATCTGGGTTCAATAACAAATACTAAAAAACAATTAAAATACTTCAAAGACATATTCAACTGTTTGTGCTTTATTTAACTTCAAATCAGAATGTGTGGATGAAATATGTGAGAAACTTCCAAACTGTGAGAGCAAATAATACCTAAATATTAGTTTACTTAAGGAGTATATGGAATCCCTTTTCATAAGAGATCATTACAAATGGGACCAGCAAACATCTCTTCTAATTATTTATATCTTTGCCTGCTTGGTGAAAGGGATGCAACCAATTAGCAGGTCATTTTCAGCTTAATTATTGTGTCTCGATTTTGTTATAGGACCATCTAGAGCTAGGAAAAAGGGCTGCTGTCTAAGAAAATTCCTACTGGTGGAGGGACATACCTAGACAATCACCCAATATATTCCTACCCTTATGTTAAACAAATAATCAGAACTCATGTTGATTATTTTCAAGATTAGTTAACTATTTCCATATTTTGAATATTTTAATTGAATGTACTCTGTAATTTGTGGAGTGGTAGTCTATGATTAGGAGTTACTAGACCTGAGTTACAACCCCTGTTTATTCACTAATTAGCTATGCAGCCTTAGATACATTACTTAACCTCCATAGTCCTTTTATGTTCTCAGCTGTAATTTGAAGGCTTTAGGCTAAATTATTTCAAAGGTCTCTCCCAGTTTTAACATTTTTTCTTCCATGCTTGCCTCAGGATTGAAGCTTAAACTCTTCTCTACTAAATAATACTTCTATTCTTTAGATCTTTAGAGAATTAATTGAAGTGGTATCCAAGGTGACTAGTCTTTGCATTTGGCTATCTTTATCCATTTTGTTTCATTGAAGGCAATTGGTACTGTTCCACTGAATTGTTTTGTTTACTGTTATAAAACTTCAAATTAAAATGCTACATCAAATGAACCCCCACCAATAACCTCTGGACAGCCAAACTCCTTATTCTTCTGTTTAAATTATTAGGAAAGGCAGTCATGTGATGACATTTCATCAGCTAACAAGGCACAGTATTTTTTGCCTTTGTACATGTTCTTTTCTTCTTGCCAAGATTTTCACAAATTGCTAATAAATGCTGGCAAGGAGAGGTTAAAATCAGGCAAGTGATTGCATTTTAGCTGACAAAACATTCATTGAAATGCTATCTATGTGAGGCACTGGGAAATTCATCATGTGAATAGGTTGAGTTATAGTACAGGAAGAATAGAATCCAGTAGGGGTAATATACCTTCAGCATTTTACTGGTTTAATTTAAAACAAAGTACAGATGGTTTATATGCTTCTTGTGCAGAATCCCAGAAGGAAAGAAAATGAGTTTGGTTTAGTTGTGTTTCCTATTTGCTTCCTTAATATATTGAGTGTTTCTCACAAATGTTATTTGCTGCACAATTTCCCCACAAGCTATGGGGGGTTATGGGTAAATGGAAGGGCAAAGAATAAAGACAGCTAAGTGGCTAGATAGATAGAGAGCTTGACTTGGAGTTATGTAGACTTCAGTTCAATATTGATTTCAAGTGCTTATGAGCTGTGAGACCTTGAGCAAATCATTTAACATCCACTTGCCTCAAATTCCTCATCTGTTAAAATGGAAATACTAATAAGCTTCTAGAGTTATTAATGATGAAATGAAATAATATTTATAAAGTTTTGTGCAAACCTTAAATTGCTATGTAAATACTAGTTGTTTAGTAGTAGTAATAGTAAGAGTAGTAGTAGTAGTAATAGAATAATTTGTAATGATAGTAGTAGTGGTAGTGTTGGTGGTAGTAGTAGCTGTGGCAGTAGTATTAGGGTAAATGTTGAAAAGTTAATTAACTGTTGATTGAAAGAAAATTATAAAATATTGTACCACTACCTTCATCTTCTCAGGGTTCAAGGGTCATGGGAATGTAAACAATAGTGCCATAAAGCTTGGAATTAATCTCTTAGGGCTAGTAAATCAGTACTTACTTACCCCTTATTAATATTAATGTTAGAAGACAAAAGATTCTGTAAGGAAAGTTACTGCTTTACTATTGGTTTATTTTACCACTAGTCATAGAATCTTAGTGGTATGACTGGATATCATAGGGTCAGATTTCTAAACTAGGAGGTACTTCAGAGACCATCTAATTCAGCCACTTCATTTTACATTTGAAGAAGGCAAGTCAAGAAGCATTTATTAAGTGCCTGTTCTATATGACTATGTACTGGAGGCACAGCAGAAAGGCAAAAAGTTCCTTCCCTCAAGGAGTTCACAGATAGAGATAACTTACAAGCAACTATGTACAAGCAAATTATATGTATAGAATAAATTGGTAATAATTTCAAAGGTGATGATACTGGAATTAAGGGAGATTCAGAAGAATTTCATGCAGAAAGTTGAATTTTAGATTAAAATTGAGAGAAACAAGGTAATTTCTTTAAGACCATAACATAGTAAATGATAGAAGTTGGATTTCAATCTTTACTTTGACCAAGAAAATCTCTATAAGTGTCATGGATTTGATTTGGATGTTATCCTTAAATACTTTGATCAGATAATCAAGAGGTTTTCAAGCTTAATAATATTGAATACAATTTGGGGAACGTGTGGCTATGGTGCTAGAGTGGTCTGGACACTATATATATATATGTGTGTGTATGTGTGTGTGTATGTATGTGTGTGTATATATACACATATACATATATATATATATATATTGACCCAGTTTTCTAGAATCTTTTTCCATGTTGTTAACCAGGAGCCTAGACTTTGTCTTGCTCTTACTTCAATGTCCCCTCCCCATTCTCAGTTCTCTTAATTTACTTTTTCTTTCAGGCCAGATCTTGCTTCTTTATAGGAAAGCTTATGAGTTATGGCTCTCTATTGGGACTGACTTTATGGCAAATCCTTCTTTCTTGATAGAGTTCTCCCATTTATATTTACCCTACTTCTTATCTAATTTAAAAAAGACACTCCAACTGTAAAATTAGGATGGAGAAAAGATTAGGTTGCCAGGCATTGCAGACTTTTTTTTTTTTACATATTTTACATCCTAATTACATATATAAATAACATAACAAAAATTTAAAAAAAAATGTTTGAAAACAAAACCACAAACAAAAATTGATTGTCTACAGGGAAACCCTCCTTCCAGCTTTCCAAAGTAGGCATGTAGAATATTGCATATACTGTCAGGCTTGGTTAATACATTGATTAGTTTTGCTGAATTGTTCTCTTTTTTAGAATTTATTGAAAAGGATGGATTTCTGGGTAAAAGAGAAGAGTGAATGAACAGAAATGAAGGTGATTTGGAAACAAAAGATAAGAATAAGAAATCTTATTACATTATTCTGAAATCCATTGAAAGACAAATAATTTTCTTATTGAAAAGGTCTCACTCTCTCAGAACCTTTGTATTTTAAAAGTTGTGAAGTGAGATGAAGAAATGATCCTCAAATGCTGTTTAAAGGGGGGGATAACTATTTCTCAATTTACATTTTGTGAAATCCCTGCTATTGATAATCAGGAGGCCAGATTGAATTTGGCTAATTTTTATAACTGTCTCATTTTCTTCTTTAGTCAGTTTTGTTGTGAATTTATATTTGTTTATCTTCCTGATATGTTCTAATTGAAACTTGAAGGTTCATTACACAGTTTCTGGGACTATGTTGTCAAATACAATTTAACTCTCCTAAAGTAAATTTTGGCATAATGTTATAGTATCGTGTACAACTGGGTGATCATCTGTCATTGTATTTAGTTCTCATTTCATTCATCAAGAAACTAAAATGCACCATCCTGAATTCTCTATTTTCAAGTATTGGTACACTGAAACAGAATTTAGAGAATGAACCTGAATCAACATAAAGGTACAAGGACATTCATGTACCTTTTTAATGCTAAATTGTGTATTTCTCTCTTATATGGGGATAATACTAGGGGGGGAGGTGGATGTGGGAGAAGAACCTGAAAATTCATCAATGTAACACTAATTGGCACTTCCTTTAAAGTTTAGTCTTAGTTGCTCAGGGGAATGAAAAGCTAGATGACTTGCCCATAGTTACAAAGCACTTTTTAGGATCTAGGTTTATGTAAGCTGCTTTTGAATGGACTTTATAGACTTTCTAATTCAATCTTCTCATTTTACAGATGAACAAATTGAAGCTGGGGGATAGTAAGTGTCTCACTCATGATTACATAAATGCTAATTATCATAGGTAGGATTTGAATCCAGAAATTCTGACTTGAGACAATTTATTCTTTCCATTTTAGGTATCAGAAACAGGTTCCAAACTTAGTTTCCCAATTCTAAAATTGACCTTCTCTCCACAAAGGAATGTTACCCTTTAAAATGGAGATGATGCATTTTTGTTTTGTTTGTTTTGTTGCTTGAGGTAGTTTGGGATTAAGTGACTTGCCCAGAACCCCCCAGCCAGAATGTGTTAAGTGTCTGAGATCAAATCTGAACTCAGGTCCTCCTAACTTCAGAGTCAATGCTCTATCTACTGTGCTATCTAGCTGTCCTTTTATGATACATTATTTAAAAGTCTCTTAAGTAGAAAGGCTCCCATGGAATCAGTATAACACAGTCTGTTATCTGTCATTTTTGCCTTTGATTATTATGAAAAAAAGTTTAAAAGGGGTGTTTCTATTTTACATCTCCATTTTCAAGTATCACTACATTTCTGATTGTATTTGGGGAAATTGATGATCTTTTTAGTGGGATTAGATTGCTTAGTAAATGAATACATGTCAATCCATGCATCTTTTTTATTAACAAATTTTAAAATCATACTTGCTGGCTTCCAGTTCTGGTACTATGAAAGATCTATCATAATAAACTTGTAATATAAATGTGCAGAATATATTCTAGTTTCAGGAGCTTCTAAAAAGCAGCCCCTTCTGAACAATTTGTATGAGAATACTGTACCATGATATTCATCAGTACTGTAAGCTACTGAACTACATATTAAACTACTTTAAATAATGAGGGGTGGAGAAATGCACTTTCAGGGATTCATTAATCTTATAAAAGGTATTTTCTAATATAAATAACAATAGGAAGAAAGGCTTTAAATTTTTGTCAGAATTTCTAGTCTGGCCAATGTCATTTTGAAAATAAAGCACAATTCTTTTTTTTTTATAAATAATTTACTCTGTTTTAGGAATTATAGAAGAGACAAAAATATTTTCATGTTACTCTAATTTCAATCAGATAAACTCTTTTGTTTTATTTTTAAAAGATTGAAATGGAGAGTTATTAGAATTTCTTTAGCTAAAGAATAAGCTATAGACAATTATGATACATCTAAAATTTCTATTGACCTAATTATTCTTTCTAATCATTTTGGTTGAATAGGTTTTAAAAAAATAGTGGACAATTGTACATCTATATTTCCCCCTAGTCTTATTTATTTTAAATAATTCATTTCCCCTTGTTATTTCTTCTCAATAGTTTTGTTGTTCTCATATACAAATAAGGCTCTAGTTATGAAAAACTTCATGAAAACAGAAGTATTCTTTCTTATAAATTTATTCCCTTTTACATTATACTTTAAATATATTTAAATAGTTTTATGATAAGTCTAGTGTTCAGATAGACTTTTCATAATTTATAAGGTAAGAAGTATTTGAATCTTTTACATCATTTTCTGTCCTCTAGGTAGGAAGTGAATCCTTTTTTAGTAATCTTTTTATTCCATTTCTTAAGCAGAGATAAAAAAATGAAATGAAAAAATAAATAAAATCTTTTCCAGTTTTATTTCAATTACTTCTTTTTTGTTAAAGTAAAATTGACCTTCTAAAGAGTTGACATGCAAATAGAATTTCCCAGGATGCTTAGTAAAAACTGAAGACTTTAAAATACTTCTTAGATTAAAGCTATCTCAAATAAAGAGGAATAGAAAAATTCACAGGAACTTATTAGGGACATGAGAACTTACATTCAAGTTACTTTAATCCTTAAAACAGATAGGTTAAACATGGATTAATAAATGACCTTTCTAAGTTTTAGAATTACCATCTGGTTTAAGCTATTATCTGAACCTCTATTCATGTCTTCATGGTTTTAGCTAAATTTCTGATAGAGACTAGCCTAAAGCATAGATCACAGATTATGAAATACTGAGGGTGACCTCTATAGTCTGGGTTTGTAGAACAGTTGAAAGATTAGGTTTTTTATGGAAGAATCTTGATGGTCACAGTAAAGTTTTTTTTTTCTAAGATATAATATTAGCTGTCTCTGTATTCTTGCTCAGTTTTAGAAGTATTCCCTACTGTTCTTGGCTTGTTAAACTAGAAAAATATGCATGACCTATGACTTTTAAGATTTTTTTTTGAAAGGACTTATACGTAGTAGGGGACACTAAAGAAAAGTCAATGGAACTCAAGGGAGCTTTCTTGGCAAGACTTTAAAGCATATTCCTAAACAATATGAAAAAAGTTTTGTAAGGAAAGGCCACACTTATTAGACTAGATCAAAAATCCTTATTATTTGGACAAAAGATTCATTTGTTGTCTCAGTGTTGTTAAATACTCATAATAGGATCTATTCATCCCTTATTTTAATGAGACAAATTAAGAGACCAGTGTATTAAGAAATTAGATTTTTTTTCCTCTAGAAAGAACAATAGTCCAGTAAATAATTTTCTTTTAAATATGAAAGGCACAAATGTCCTTATAATTACTCTGTAGAAGAAAAATGAGGCATTTTGGTTCTTGAATATAAATTTCATTGCATTTTGATTCCTAGAACATATTTCAAGGCCACAGTTGATAGTATCTTCAATATACTTAAAGTGAATGTCAAATTATCAAAGCCCAGCTCTTAGACTGGTGAATACAATCAGAGCTCAAAATGTAAACTCTAAACTTTGATTGCCTTGGACAAATTCTAAAGCCATGGCTACTTGGGAACCTAGAATTGGTACTTATTAATTCTTTTGACTACCTATATTTGTCATAGCAAGGAACTACTCTGAAATCTTTTACTCTTTCTACTTGGTACAAAAAGGAGCAATGGCTTTGTCTCTCTGAATTGTCTTGTTGCTACTCTACTCTTAGGTGGCTTTGCCAGAGTTTGATTGTGAAATTCTGCTGAATTGATGAATGAATGAAAAAATATTTATTGTTTGCTATGTTCTGAACACTCTTCTAAGTGCTGTGGATACTAATAGAAAAGAGAGATAGTACTTGTTCTCATGGAACTTGCTTCTAATTCAGGGAGATGATACATACAGTTCAATTCAAATGCTGATTATAGTGTACTATGATAATGAAATTGATCTAAAAATATTATTTTCTCATGATCTTTGCCCTTCCGGTCTTAAAGTGAAGTGTACCAAGTAATAAAAATGGCTGGGTTTCCAAATGGAAAGTTTTGTATATTTGTATTTCTTTAGAACTTAAAATAAGTTAATGTTATGTTCAAAGGAGTGATGTCAAAAATTATTATTTTAAATTAATTAACTCTTAAAAATAAAATTTTATAAGGATCATGCCATGTACTGTCAATATAAAAAGAGAAAACTGGAAAACTCAACAGCAATAAACAATAAACAAATAATAGTCACATCTATGTAGAACATATTAACAAGACCACATATGAAAAGATCTACTTGGAATCAAGTGACAATGCACAAAATTGAAATCTGACATAATTTTTATTAAATAAATAAATAAATAACAGTTATAATAGCAATCATAGTAATTATGTATTGTATATGTGTATTTATTTACAGAATACTTAGTTGCTTCTTATAATAATCCTGTAAATTTGGTGCATTATTTGTATTACAGAAAAGGTAAATGAGACTAATAGAGGTAAAATGACTTTCTTAGAGTCATACTCCTAGTAAATGTCTGTGGTAGGATTTAAACTCAGGTCTACTGGGTTTCAAGTCCAGCATGTTACCCACTGTGCCACTTAACTACTGGATACTGAATCTTTGCATAAAATGGGGTAATAATTCCCCTACCATCCTCTTGGGGTCATTACAAAATTAAAATCAGATAATATTTTGGAAAGACCTTTGAAATATATTGATTTCATGAAATAAAGATGAAGTGTTTGACATTATAAAAATTTCTATAATGTGCTTCTATATCTAACTTAGAAGTAGGCTTTAATTTAATTTTATGTGAACTCCAACAAAAAGTACAAATATATGTTTTATTATTTGCATTTTCTATTAGAAAAAAATAACACTAATACTTGTGGTGGGAGAAAAAGCCTGGGCAGAAATCAAGAAAAAAAATGTTTTCATTTTTACTTTATTTTTGAATTGAACTTAGAATAAGTAAATATTTTTGACTCTGAGTAAAGTTAAATTGCTTTCTTTTTTCCTTTTGAATGCAAATAACTTGCATGAAGGGAAAGATATATCATTCAAACCAGTAATATTGCTATACTGGTGAATCAGAAATCTTAAATGTTTCGTATTTAAAGCCAACATCTGTAAACCTAAAATAGTGTCTTCACCCCCCACAGGGTTGTTTTTTATCTTCACATTTTTGAAAAGGAAGTAAAATTGCAGTTTCCAAAAAAAACCTGACTTCTTTCATAGCTCAAGGTACATATTAAAAATTACGTTTGAATAAAACACTGTGTAGCCTGGATGCACAGCTGATAGTGGGAAATTAAAGTGTGAAGATCCTTCAAATGCTCTGTCACTTTTAATAGTTCTTTTCTACATTACATGACCTACGAATGTTAAGAGACTGAAATAGTATTTCCAGTTGTATTTAATTTCAGCAATACCCTGTGAGTGTTAGAGGAAAAAAGCCCTTTTTGGAGGGGATTTATGACTAGAAATGTATTGGGTTCACATGGTCAGTGAATATGAACATATTTTAATTAAAAATAAATATTCCCCAAACAGCTTCCTTTTAAAATTTATTATTGAGCTTCTTCAAACAATCTTATATTACACCATTGAAAATATAATTGTTAGTGTATTCCAATCAATTTTTAACTAAATTGGGATAATTCTCTTAAAAAAGTGTGCCCTCTTGTTAATGAATGAATTATCGACTGGGACAATTCTTTGATATAACTTAATCAATATGTTTATATCAGCTATCTTTGAGGGGAGAAAAGAATGAGAATTCATTTTAGAATGGGTTACATGCATTGTTGTAGGTTAGGAACAGCTGGCTCCACAGAAGCAGCTTTATTTCATGACTTCTCTGAGAAATATTTGTCTTGTTCTGTGGTAGGTTGTCTGCCTGGGACACATTATTCTGTTGATATTTGGGTTTGGCCCAAATGTCCTAACTTTTTGTCTGAAGTACAAAACTTTAATTGAAGGGAAAATATGCAAGAACTGAAAATGCACAGAAACAGCAATAAATCACACATTAAATAGCTTGCATATTAGTTTAATAGCTGTTACAAGCCAATTACTATAATGCAATGGAGTCATTCTTCTAAGTACAGTGATTCAAAAATTGCTGTCCTAATGTCTAATGTCATGCTTATGAGGGGCAACTCTAAATCAAAACCTCTGTAAATGCTACAGGCCGTTAATAGTTTTGTTCCAGTGCTAATGAGCCTAGGACATTAGAGTTCATTTTATATCCAGGCTGAGGACTCCTATCCTGTGTGGTATTCTCGCCTCAGGTGCTGGTTTTTGAAACAGAGCAAAAGACAATGATAATAACAGACTTGGATTTTCTTTATTATTATTTCTCTCAGCCAAGATAATTTTTAACTTTAGATGAAAATATAATAAGGTAAATCACTTGAAAGAAAGGGGTTGAAATATTTTTCTTTGTATTCTTTTGATTCTTTACTTTGTATATGTGATATACATGCACATATTAACACATATATCTACATACATATGTGTGTATGTGAGTGTGTGTTTGCACATTTCAAAAAAGAGAAGATTGGTGCAGGAGTGGAAATGGAGGGAGGAAACATGGAAGTTGTATTCAAGTATTTGAAAAGTTGTTATGAAGAGGAGGAATTACTGCCTCTCACAGAAGCCATTTGTTCACAGTTGTATTTATCAGATTTCTTTCTTTCTTTCTTTTTTTTTTCCTGGCCTCAAACCTAAAATGCCATTTGCAACTTAGATCCATTGCTTCTATGTATGGTTTGGATTAAATGGTCTCTGAGTTTTCTTCTGATTCTCAAATTCTATGATTCTGAGGTATTTCCAGATTATATAGGTGGTTTGTTTGTTATCCTCTCTCCCATCTTGTGTCTGGACATCTTCAGAGTTCCTTTTAACCAAAAACCATTAATAAATCATATTTCCATAGTGGATTAAAATTTTCAAAAGACTTCTTTCACAAACCTTTAAGAAAGGTAGCACAACTATTATTATCTTGATTTTGTAAAAGAGGAAAAACTCCAGAATAGTTCAATGAGTTGCTTATTTTTACATAGTTAAGCTAATAACTTTTTCAGAGTTGAAATATGAATCTGGGTCTCGATGCCAAATCAGGAACTTCCTTCATGATACCACAGTAATATAAATCTCATAGATAAGGTTGGAAAAATCAGACAATTTTCACCCCACTGTTATCATTTTATGCCTTCTACATAGATTAAGCATTCTAGTTATTTCATTAGCCAAGAAGTGTTCAGTCATTTTAGTTGTGTTCAACTTTTTATGAGCCCATGTAGGGCTTTCTTGGCAAAGATACTGGAGTCATTTGCCATTTACTTCTCCAGCTCACTTTACAGATGAGGAAACTGAGGCAGTATTAACTTGCTATGGGTCACACAACTAGTAATTGTCCATAGTCATAACGATTCATAGTCACATAGGGTGGATCACTGGGGACAAAACAAGCCCAAGGTGATGTTGCAAGCAATAAAGGACTGCCTTTTTAGAAGGACTGGTTTGACCCTGGCCTTTTTTCATGTTTGTTCAATACAGTATATAACAACAAAGTTAGGATCTTGTTTGTTTGTTGTAGTATGGTTTGTTTTACACTGAGATGTTGCTGTGAATGCAGTACAGGACTTGGAATCAAGAAATTCTGAGTTCAAATCTTACTTTAGACATTTACTAACAGTGTGACACCAGGCATGTTTCTTATACCTGTTTGTTCCAGTTTCTGTGTCTAAAAATGAACTAGGAAAGGAAATGGTAAATATTCCAGTATCTCTGCCAAGAAAATCCCAAATGAAGTTGTGAAGACTTGGACACAACTGAACAATGATAAACCTCACAGAGTCATGAGGATCGAAAGATACAACATAGTTAAAATGTTTTGCATATTTTAAATCCTCAAATGCTAACTGTTATAAGGTTTTAAGGGTAAAAAGAAATCTGGGGAAAATAAGTAATACAATTTTAAGTACAATTACTAAATAATACAAAGAACTTTAATATATGTTATATATATATATATATATATATATATAACTGTGAAGTTTTAGGGGGTCTGTGACATTAAAGCTATTTTCATAATAATATTAAAATATAGTTTTCTAATATAGTCTATATAAATAAACATAACACACATAAACAAAAGTTCTTCAGGAGATCTCCTATAATGTTTAAGAATATGGAAAGGGGGGAAGCAGCTAGGTGGCACAGTGGTTAGAGCACCAGCCCTGAAGTCAGGAGGGCCTGAGTTCAAATCTGGTCTCAGACACTTAACATTCCCTAGCTGTGTGACCCTGGGCAAGACACTTAACCCCAATTGCCTCAGAAAAAAAAAAAAAAAAGAATATGGAAAGGGTCCTGAGACCAAAAACTTTGAGTATCTGTATTAGAGAGTTGCAAGTTCCAAGCGAAGTGGTCCACATCCCAATATCCCAATCTCTATTCTCCCTAATCCTGTCTTAGTTTCTGTGTGTGTGTGTGTGTGTGTGTGTGTGTGTGTGTATTTTTTTCCTCCCATTAAACTGTAGACTCCACAATGGCAGGGACTTTATTATTTGCATCCCTTTCACTTAGCACACTGCCTGGAACATAGTAGATGCTCAATAAATATTTATCAGATTTAATTGTCAATAGTTTTGATATTTTACACATAGGCCCAAAGATATATCTGATTCTTTTAGCCAATCATAATGTTTCCTGTATACCATCATTTTCCTTTATCTAGTGAATAAGCTTTTTAATACTCTCCATTTGATTAAGGAATTGTTCACAACTAATTTATAGTTTTAGTTGATTGATGATTCAGTGAACTATCTGGATCTTACATGATTATATTAATTGGAATATGTGTGAAAAATGCACTCTTTCATTTGAATGTACCACACTGATAGCCTTGTGCATGTAGTTCAAGATGAATTCCCTTAAGGGAACCCTTTGAAACACATTTGACATTTATAGTAATCCAAGAAAAGGTCTAACCCAGTGAGACTCCAAAAACGAAAGGAGTAGCTTCCGCTGTTAATGCTGAGCCTAATATGAAGACTTCAAACTCTTGCCAAAAGGATCAGCAGAACACAGGAAATACACATTCCACAATATCTGCAGATCAGCTCAGACATACCAACCCCTGCTCAGTCTGCAGAGGATTATACCCATGCTTTGCTTACAGACTCAATAATGTGAAGGGCTGATTCTGCAAGAAGATGGGCCACCTTGAGAGAGAATGTCTTCTAAAATCCATCAGATATAAATTTAGGAATTGTCATAACAGTTCTCATTAATTGGTGTCAGGCCTATTGAATTACACACATGAAAGTGAATGCCAAGAATTGTTTCATATTCAACGGTTCAGTTATTTTTTATTCCTATCTGTCTTTTTGTAGCCCTATTTTCTTGGGATTTTCTCCAACTCATTTTATACATGAAGAACTAAGACAAAGACAATTAAGTGATCTGTAGAATGTCAAACAGCTAGAAAGTATCTGAGGCTAGTTTTGAACTAAGAAAGATGAATTTTCCTGATTCTAGATCCAGCACTCTATGTGCTGCATCACCACTTACCTGCACAATAGTAAGGTGTCTCATTGATTTTCAGTACTTGCAAAAGTACTTTTTAGTGATTTTTAATGCCCTGGTAAACTTTGATTCCAGTTGTGGTATGCTGGTAATTGGCCTTTAAAATGATTTTATCTGTACTCTTGTCAAATTTATTGAGAACACGAAGTTTTTGAGATTTGACTTTTCAATATATTTGCATAAGACTCTCTTCATCAGAAAAGATTGAATACTCAATCCTCTCTGTTTAAGGAGTGGAAGTAGGGAGAATTTGAAAGAAGAAGAGAGATCTTGTTTTCTTCAAGGAGAGAAGTCTCTGGGAAATAGCCAATGTATAGATGGGCTAGCAGACTTGGGGGAATTTCCCCCTTGAATACTATATAAGTATGAAACACAGACCTTTTAATAGGGATTTGCTTCCTACCCCCAAGTTTCATTTCCCAGGTCATTTATATCATTAATATTTTTTAACATGCGGTCTATTAGCTTGTCTTGTTAATATTTTCATTACACTGTTTCAATATAGGACAGTTAAGTGGTACAATGAGTAGAGTATCAGACCCAAGATTAGACTTCAAAATAAATCTCAGACATTTATTGTGTGATGCTGAGCAAATCACTTAACCATGTTTGTCTCGGTTTTCTCATTTATAAAATGAGCTGGAGAAGGAAATGACAAATCAAATTATTTTTGTCAAGAAAACCCCAAAGGTGCTGAACACAACTGAAAAAAATTAAAAATCAACCACAAATTTCAATATAATTGGCTTCAATTAATCGTATATATTTTATTTTTTAATTGACAAATTTAAAATTTGATATTTATATATTTATTTTATCATACTTTGCTTGTTTTTAATTTATCCTTTATATTTATTTTATTTTATATACACTTATGATAGGCTGCATCAGACTATCAAGGGTCTCCAACAAACAAAAAAGGATTAACAACTTCTATATTAAAACAATCAAGAATTCCATTTCAGTGGCATTTCATAGTATTTTCCATGGCATTCTCTAAGGAGCTAGAAGTTCTAAGATGAGGACCAAACTACTACACATCAATTCATTTGAAAGTTAGAAACAGATATTTGATGTGTTTATCCTGATTGTGGCTCTTCAATATGTGCATTGTTTCTTTCTGGCTGCTTGCAGTAATTTTTCCTTGAGCTGATAATTCTGAAATTTAGCTATGATATTACTTGAAGTTTTCATTTTGGGATATCTTTCAGGAGGTGATTAGGTGAATTCTTTCAATGGCTATTTTACTTTATGCTTCTAGGATATCAGAGTAGTTTTCCTTGATGATTTCCTGAAAGATGATGTCTAAGCTATTTTTTTCATCATTGTTTTCATTAATTTTAATATATTGTTTCTCCTAAATCTATTTTCCAGGTCAATTGTTTTTCCAATGAGGTATTTTACATTTTTCTCTATTTTTTTTTGTTTTGTTTGATTGATTCTTGATGTTTCATTTAGTCATTCATTTCTATTTGTTCAATTCTAACTTTTAGTGAATTATTTTCTTTAGTTATCTTTTTTAGCTCCTTTTGTATTTGGCCAATTGAATTTCTAAATGAGTTGTTTTGTCAAATGTTTTTTTTTTCATTTCACAAATTCTGTTTTTCAAGGAGTTATTTTCTTTTTCATTTTGTCAAATCTATTTTGTAAGGAGTTATATACTTTTTCCATTTCATTAAATCTACTTTGTAAGGAGTTTTCTTCTTCAGATAATTTCTGTGTTTCCTTTTCCAAACCCTCTTGCAAATTTTTCATTTCCTTTCTCCATTTTGCTCCTAACTCTCTTTTAAGATCCTTTTAGAATTCTCCCAAGAAAGCCTTGCGAGATGGGTCTCAATTTATATCACCCTTTGTAACTTTATCTGCAGATGATTTGCTTTTAGAATCATCAGGGTTCGAAATCTGTTCTCTTTCTCCATTACAAAAAAAAAAACCCAAAAAACCAAAAAAACCAACTATCTGGGATTAGAATTCTTTTTTTCTTTTTTATTCATTTTTTAAAGGTTGAGGCCTGCTTTTAGGACAAAAGGGAGTTTGTTCAAGCTTCCTCTACAGGCTATAGTGGCTGCACTGGGTCAGTGCTGACTAACTTCCAGTGCTAGGTGGAAGTGGCCAGGTTCTATGATATTCTGTGGTTTAGGGACTGATTATTTATCTTTTATATTTGTGTTGGATGTCTTACAGCTAATCTACTGATCTATTGGCAACTAGAACAGAATAGCCAACACTGATGTAGATTCCTCCAAGTAGATTCCTGGTGTTGCCCTGGGTCTCTGTACTGCCTGTGCTCATCCCGCCTCCCTTCATGCCCAGTTGAAACAGAGTTTTCTGAAGTTCTTCCTAATTATGTTCTGCTGGAAATTTATTACACATCAAATATTTATGGGTTCTGTCACTCAAAAACCAGTTCAGAAGCTTTATTTGCTGTTAATTTGAGGGATATTTGGGAGAGCTCAGATAAAGCAGTGTCTTCTCTCCACTATTTTTGCTCTGTCCCCCCCCCTTAATTTATTTGTAAAAACATTTTAATAGTATTTTATTTTTTCAAACATATAAAAAGGTAATTTTCAATATTCATTTTTATGAAACTTTGTGTTATAAATTTTTCTCTCTTCCTCCCTTACTGCCCTCTTCCCTAAGATTGCAAGCAATCTGATATAAATATGTGCAGTTCTTCTGAACATATTTCCAAATTTTTCTTGTTGAGCAAGAAAAATTAGAACAAGAGAAGAAAAACACAAGAAAGAAAACAAAATGGTGAAAATACTATGCTTCAATCCACAATCAGTCTCCATAGTTCTTTCTGTGGTTTTGATTGGTATTTTCCATCCCAAGTCTATTGGAATTGCCTTGAATCATCTGTGCTATGCATTTAAAAATATGTTTTATTTGCCTTGCAACAACCCTATTTGATAGATTCTATTATCTCCATTTTATACTTGGGAAAACAGAGGCAATAGGTGGTTATAATTTACCTAGAGTAGATTACCTAATAATTGCCTGAAATATGATCTGAATTCAGGTCTTTTTGATTCTAAACTCATCACTGATCATCATCACCATTGCTAATATTTATATAAAACTATGTACCAGGACCTGTGCTAAGCATTTTACAAATATTATCTCTTTTGATTTTCACAATAGCCCTATTTGTTAATGCTATTATTATCCCCATTTTACAGTTGGAGAAACCAAGACAATAAGAAATTAAATTAATTGCATGGGGTCAGATAGCTAGTAAGGTTGCTGCTGAACTCAGGTTTTCTTGATTTCAGGTCCAGCACTATACACACTGCTACCTCAAAAATAAAATTCCAAGTCTCTATTGCTTATTTCCCCATACTTTCTCACCCCAAATTTCCATCAGAAAATAAGGTTTTGGGTTTTTTTTTTTGAAAACAACACACCAGTACTAGATGTATATACTCTCAGAGACTGTCATACATTTTTAGTGGAAAATCATAAAAATGAATGAAGTGGGGAAATCAGCACAAATAAGGGCTGACCTTTTTTTTTTTTTTAAAGCAAATCTATTTGGAGAAAATAATCAACTTCTGAGATATGTTAGAAGTTGTTGTCTTTTGGGATTCCTAATTCTTTTAGTTTAAAAAAAATCACATAACTCCCAAAGACCTTCCTTTCCATCCATGATGAAATTTCCCATCTGTGTTTTCTAATTCATTTCAGTTTTCTGTTAAGAATGGGATGGAGAATGCATATTCTTGTGATACTGCATGAGCATTCATGAGGCTTGGGCTGCTACCATTTTTCATGAGCTTTTCTAGTTAAACTAGTGCAGTGATATTTTTGATTTTTCATGCATAGTCAGCAAGCCTGTGTATACCTTATGCACTGAAAATTGGGTTAAGGGATAAAAAAAAAAGTTTGGTCCCTTTGATTTCTTTTTGAAGTATGTCACAAGAATAAAGCTTCAGGCTGGCTGGTCTTCCAGGAAGATGAGCATAAAAGGCAAAATGAAATGCCAGGACCTGGATTACTAGAGGGACTGAATGCAGAGAAAATTCTAAAACATATTTCTTGAAAAGCAAGGATCACATAGGAGGTGAACTTTTTCAAAGAATGCATTAACTCCCTTCTCATAATAACAAATTGTTTTATGAGGCTAGATTTCGGTTTCTCTTATAGGCAGCACCTAAGTCGTCTGTAGACAACAAATTTAACTTGAGAAGGATTCAGTTCAGTTATCATCCTGAACTGAAGAATTAATAATATTCACAAATGTTGTTCAGATAGTCTTGGGAAAAATGAAATGCCTTTATTACTGGGTCCTATTCTCCTCTGTAATCATGGTACTGATTTCTCAAATTCAGTTTTATGGGACATCTTTTATATGAGACTATTGCCTCCTTAGATTCCTCTCAAGTTGTCAGGAGGGATTTGAAACATTGAAATCATCACAATAGAAGTTTACAAGAGGACATCTGTCTAGTATAGCCTTTTGACTCTACCCAAACACTCTGAACTGATTATCTAATCAGTCTGGAGAATCTCAAGCAATGTGAGGTTTAATCTCAACTACCCCCACAATTCAAAAATTCTGCTTTCTGTTATACCTTAAATTTTGATAGCTATGGTAGGAATAGAGATTGTATTCCTAGGATCTTTATTCAGCCATCAGAACAGATTGTTTTTGAGAAGGTTTTTAAAGAAGGTTCATTCATTCCTGCATGTATGAGCATGGGTAATGTTGATTGCTGTACCTGCCTTGAGACCAAAGGCTTAATATCAGATCATTTGAAGGGGAAAAAAAGCTATCTGGTAAGGCTAAGTCAAAGTGATTTTTGAAAATCTACCATAGTAATTTAGCTAGTTGAAAAGCATGAATAGCAAGAGTTACTGTCGTAGAAAAAAAAAATTGGATTTTGAGTAAAAGTGCATGTATTTGAGTTCCAGCTTTATTTCTTATTTACTTTTTTAATCTTGGACAGCTGCAACTGATTTCTAGCTAATTTCTGCTCCTTGACTCTTCAAACTTTCAAGCCTTTTCTCCAGTTGCTTTCTCATCTTGATGATAACTCTACCTCATGACCTATTTCACCTTTTGGTGAGTTCCTGCCTGGAACTCTTCATAGGTACTCTATATCCTTGGCAGTGAGTGCTTTTACCTTCTTCTATCCTACATGCAGTACCTAAGCAATAATATGAAAAAAAAACCCTTGATATTGATAAAACATTGAGCAAATTTGTCTTTTTGAGAATTTTTCAATTCCATTTTTATTTAAATAGCCTTAAGAGAATGAAATAACACAGATAGGGCATATCTGTGGACCTATAATTTGATTGATATGGAGAACACTTAATAAGGAAACTTCTTATACCCAGTACAAAGGATCAATTTTAAACAAATTAAAATCTCAGAGTAGTTCTTAACTTTGATTCTGTCTTCTTTATTTTAAAAATTAATAATAGTATTTCAATATAATTTCTTTCCTTTGTATAATTTGTTTTACTCTTTGAAAAACGTTACCCCAAAAGAGAATACATAGGCTTCATCAGATAGTTAAAGGAATCCATGGCAATTAAAAAAAAAAAGTTTTCGAGGGAAAACTTAACAAATTTAGTGAGAAAGGACCTTTGAGATAATTTAGTCTGACCTTCTCACTGTTGGCCTTCTCTGAAAATGAAGGATAAAAAACAATTTGAGAAAGCTGAGCTACAGAAAAGTTGAGGTACTTCTCTAAGGTCACACAATGCATAGACAGATGCAAACTAAGGTCCTCTAAAATCAACTTTTTCCCCAGGTATTTCTGAATCAGACACCAGCTCCATATTCATTTTATCATGTTGTCTTCTAATAAAGAATGATATAAGTGGCATTTAAAGTATTTATTTAATTTGCAAGCCTTGCTAATGTTCTGGAGCATTGCTTTTCTGTGTTGCATTTTCATTTGAAATGGCAGTATTCTGTAGTTTCTCTGCATTCCACAAGTGGAAATAGGCTAGAGATTTCAGTTCTAAAAATGTGTTGTTCTTATGGAAGCAGTAGCTGGATTAGTTGGAAATGTTTATCAGCATTCATGTTACACATGAGATTTTATTCTGTGTTGTATTTGCTATGTGAAAAGAAAATCTCATCCCATTTTTCCTGTAGGGACTTTTCTCATGGAATTATCGGTCAGATTAGGTGAAGTTTAGGAAGCCTTTGTTTATTGAAGTCTGTCTATATCCGCTGAAGGAATTATACATCTATAAATAAATTTGCTCCCCCCCCATGGTATTAGGATGAAGATAATAAGCTTTTTATATAAAAATGATCATTACCATCTGTAATATCATGACTGTTGGTCTAATACTCCCTCAGCATATACTTTGTAGCATTTTTTTTTTAGTTTCAGGAAATTAGTGTGGTTATTTTCATTCTTCCCTTTCAAGGATTAATTTCAACAACAAAAATAGTTCTACATTCACAATATTCTGCCATTGCTTTCTTGAGATTTCTCTGGATTTGTTTCCTAAAATAATTTCCTCAAGGAATCAGAACTTAAATAAATGGAAGTAAATAGAGGATCTAAGCATTTATTAAGCACCTACTATGTATCAGTCTGTGATAAATGTTTTACAAATATTTATAAATGAATGCACAACTTTCAACAAAACCAACTGCTGGTAACAGCACAGGCATGAGTTTCCTGATTTCTTCCACAGTGATGCCAATTTAAGTAGTCTGAATGCTAATCTGTAAACAAAAACCTTTGAAAATCAATGCCTATAATCCCACTTGTAATGTTAGTTGGGAAGGCAAACATTAAGACTGACAGTGATTTTTGGGATTGTATCTAATCCTATTTAAAGCTTATCTCTCACATTTCTCTTAGAATCTGATAAAAATAGAGTAGTACATAAAAGCATTGTGCATGGGATCAAGAAAACCTGAGTTTAAACTCAACCTCAGACACACACTTGATGAGGGACCTTGGGCAAATCATTTAATTTCAGGTTACTTCCATTTACTTATCTATAAAATGAGGATAATATTATTCTCTATTTTCCAGTGTTATATGATGTGTTTATTAAATTTATACAGATCCATTTGTATATATTACATATACATTCAAATTTATATGTATATATGTGTGTTTATATATTTTGAGGTTGAATTTGAGTTCAGATGTCTTCTTGACTGTAAGCCTTTGTTCTACTGAACTATCTACTTTAAAATGCCTGTCAATATCTGGATACCATGAACCCAAGTAGGCCATGTCACCTTATGTTCAGACTTCAGTTGCTCCCAGTTTGCCTACCTAAAGGGGGAGATTTATGTAAATAATTAATTTTTTTTTATAAAAAACAAATAATTGGTTGTTGTATCATTCATTTGACTCTTTGTGACCAGGTTTCCAGTTTTTTTTGGCAGAGGTATCTACAGTATTACATTCTCTAGATCATTTGACAAATGAGGAAACTGGGGCAAATAGGGTTAAGTTACTTCCCCAGGGTCACTCAGTTAATAAGTGTTTAAGGCTGGAAGTATTTAAGGACTCAGAATGATGAGTCTTCCCAACTCCAGGCTGAGCCCTCTATCCCATTGTGCTACCTAGTTGCAAATAAAAGATATTAGCAGGGAACTCTGGAGAAAGTAAGAGCATTAGATGATCATGGTTTCCAGATATTAATAAGCATTTATTATGTCGATTATCATTATTACTACTACTGATAAGCATTTACCTAGTGCTTTAAGGATTCAAAGTTCTTTACATCTATTATCTTATTTAAGTTTCATAGCATCCCCATTTCAGGCTCTAATTCCTGTGGTTTCTCACCTACATTTCCATTTGTGATTGACACACTTCATTGAGAAGACTAGATTATGAAAAGTTAACCTTTCTCTGCTCCTTTCTGTCTATTGCTTCATTTTCTATAAGTATCTTCATGCTAACATCTATCCATCCCAGAATTCCTTGGAGAAGAGATGTCTTTTCCTCAAAAGCCAACGTCACTAGAATTATTGAATTGTTAATCTAGTCATAGTCCAATGCATCCACTGTGAAAAAAAATAAAGTAGTTTTGAAAAGATGAGAACTAAAATAAGTCTGCTGTGGTAGAGAAGGAAGCAATTCAAATTAACTTATTTGCTTCCACTTGAAAATTACACTGTAGTTTCATCTTAATTGTCACTTGCATAGTGACAACTATGGTTTACAGAGTAGTTTAGTATTGCTAAGGAAATACCTGGGGTGGTGATGTCTGTGTTACAAAACAACATAAATTGCACTTATATACCTTGGGAATCATTTGACTATATTGATTCAGCAGAGTAAATAAAATAAAAACACATGAATATTTCCTGATTTGCTAGAATTTTCTTCCTTTTCTGTAGATCTTCTGCAAATTAATTAGTTGGCAAATTTGAAATACCTGTTTTTTATTTTGTATTCAAAGACTGAATATCACATTTTATTTCTTTGTTGTAAATCATTGTGCAGGATCTTATAAGAAGCACTTTTTAAGAAACTCTTGTTCATAACCCATTTTATCTCCTTAGATTTATATCTGCAATGTATGTGGTTATGAATGTAAAAAGTGCCTTTCAGAAATAAAATGGGTCAGATTGTTGCTTGTCTAGGTTTGGGAGAAATTGATGTCTTCTTTGATTCTTTTGAAGGGTGCCGTTTTAAAATATAGATTAGTCAAGGTTTACAGTTCTTTTACCAGACTGAGCACTTCAAACATGTGTGCAATTTATACTATTCACTGCTTACAGCCAAAATCTGGGCTTTTGATGTGTGGATAAAGGTAGAATTTTCATGGGAGGGCAGAGGAAAGACTATAGAAAGAAATATGTTTTGGGGAATGGGGTATGTGTGTGTGTGTGTGTTTATGTTTGTGTGTTTATGTATGTGCACACATGTGTGTTTTATATTAAAACATTTTCGGAAATGTTCCTGTGCATTTGGAATATTAAGAATAAATGGTTTTTTGGTTTCTGTTACTTAACCAGAGATCTTAACAACTTACCTGGATATTTGTGAAAGCTATTGGGAATGAGATGGAGAAAAAAGACATAATAGACATTTGCAAAGCCTCTGGAAATATTGAGAAAAATTCAGTGTAAAAGACAGATAAGGAAATGCATTCTTCTTGTCCAATGCTTATGGTACTAGAAGATATGCTGAAATTGTCTTATCCCTCCACTACTTCCCCTGACAAATGCAATTCCATGCATGGGAATTGTGAGGCAAAGTCCACTAAGTCAACTGTCATGTAGTGTTTTCTATGTAGTAGATTGTTTAGAATGGCTAGTTGGTAATGTGTTACAAATCATGTGATACATGTGTAAAGCTATGCCTTTATATTTCAATGACTGTATTGTCTTTGTCCTACAGAAAATTGGAGTCCATGCTTATTTTGGGGGGGGGCTTATTTTATAAAATAGCAGATGAGAAGGGAATCTAGACAGGATACAGTCCTATAGTTTTTTACATGACAGCCTAGGATTGTAAATTCTCAAATCTACTGATTACAAAAATTCGTGGTTTGGTATGAAGCTTAGAAATTGAGGTTTCCTCCAAATCACTATTTATCAGAGAAATGAAAATTAAGACAACCCTGAGGTACCACTACACACCTGTCAGATTGGCTAAAATGACAGGAAAAGATAATGACAAATGTTGGAGGGGATGTGGGAAAACTGGGACACTGATGCATTGTTGGTGGAACTGTGAACGAACCCAACCATTCTGGAGAGCAATCTGGAACTATGCTCAAAAAGTTATCAAACTGTGCATACCCTTTCACCCAGCAGTGTTTCTTCTGGGCCTATATCCCAAAGAGATTTTAAAGGAGGGAAAAGGCCCCAAATGTGCAAGAATGTTTATGGCAGCCCTTTTTGTAGTGGCAAGAAACTGGAAATTGAAAGGATGCCCATCAATTGGAGAATGGCTGAATAAATTATGGTATATGAATGTTATGGAATATTATTGTTCTGTAAGAAACGACCAGCAGGACGATTTCAGAGAGGCCTGGAGAGACTTGCATGAACTGATGCTGAGTGAAATGAGCAGAACCAGGAGATCATCATATATGGCAATGACAAGACTACACAATGATCAATTCTGATGGACATGGTTCTCTTCAACAATGAAATGTTTCAAACCAGTTCCAATTGTTTAGTGAAGAAGGCCATATACACCCAAGGAGAGGGATATGAAATGTGGACCACAACATAATATTTTCATGTTTTCTATCGATGTTTGCTTCCATTAGGTTTCCTTTCTCAGATTTTTTTTCTTGTAGATATGATTTTTCTTGCACAGCAAGATAAATGTAGAAATATGTATACATATATTTGACTTGTCAAGTATTTTAATATAATTAACATGTAGTGGACTTCCTGCCATCTAGGGGAGGGGAGGGGAGTAGGGGTGAAAAATTTGTAACAGAAAGCTTTGTAAGGCTCAATGTTGAAGAATTACCCATACATATGTTTTGCAAATAATAAGCTTTAATAAAAATAATTAATTAATTAATTAAATTGAGGTTTCCTTTATGGGTTACAGAATTAGAGGAAGAAAACTTCTCCTGAGGCCCATGGAGTCTCACAACATTACAGGTGGTAAACATGAACTTGCAAGTCAGTGAGGCATAGGGGATAAAGAATCATCATACTTGGGGTTGTAAGGATCTGGATTCAAGTATTGCCTCTGACTTTAGGCAAGTCATTTAATCTTTGAATATCTAAGGCAAATATTTAAATCTATATGTGGTAGAATAGTTGCCAATATACATGAATAGAGGGAATTTTTCACAGGGAGCTCATTATTATGAAGAAATCACAGGTCTGGTTAAAAAAAACAAAAAACAAAAAACAAAAAACTTCAGTTAATACCAGTAGCATTAATCCAGAAGTTTTAAATCCCCTACTTGCTTCTATATACTGTGAGGCTCAATCTGGGATATTTTTGGAAATGGGAGAGAAGCAAGTTTCTCTCATTTAAAATTTTCTGCTTCTTGGTCTTTTTCATTTATTTCACATTACTTGTTTAGAAAAAATGTATACTTTACCCTTCCCTGTCAAAGATACCATCACTTAATGAGAAACTATTCTCTTTATTTTAATAAGTATAATAATAGATGATATTTAGGTGTCACTTTAACATCTTTAAGTGATATATGTTATTTGTGTGTGTATGTATTACCTAATTTAATCTTTGCAACATTTCTGTGAGGTAGGTACTATTATTATACCATTTTTCATAAGGATGTTGAGACTCAGAGATATATGAATTGCTGAGGGTCATAAAATTTGTTAAGTGCCTGATGTAGGATGGAACCCAGTTCTTCTTGATTCCAAGTGCAGTATTTTCTAAAACATTATCATACTTACTAGTAGATTGAGATATATGGAAATCATATGCAGGAATAAGTATAACTTGAAATCAATAACTAACAAGGCTTATTAGTTGACCAACAGCTACTACATTTTAAAAATTAAATTCAATTATCATTAAACAGATATTAATACATGTACTTGGCATTCTGCTTAGTGTTGGACAAGAATAAAAAATGAGTAAGATATGTTCCCATTCAAAAAGCCTCCAATCCCATGGGAGAATTTACATTGTTATAAAAATTAAGACAAAAGACTGAGCACAAAGGAAAGGTAAAATTAAAGAGAGGATTTAATCCAGAGAGCAGGGATTAAAGCAAAATGTTTTACAAAGGCATTTGAGCTGGCTCCTAAAGGATAAGAACTATGAGATAAGGTGGAAAATTAGGCAATGAGAAAGGCATTCCAAATCTGTGATACAATTTATGAAGCTAGGCCAATTTGGGAAACAATGAATAAGTCACTTTCAAGCCAACTTGTAGAGGATCTGACTTTGAATGTTAAACAAAGGAATTTAGACTGTATTCATTTGGAAGTTAGGTATCCTTAAGTTTTGAGCAAGGGAGAAATATGATCTGAGGTGTGTATTAAGAAGATGGTTCTGAGAGATCGAGGTGAGCAGAGAGGGGAAGCAATGAGAAAACCATTGAAAGCCATTTACTAGTTCAGATAGGAAGTAATGAGGACCAAAATAAGGTTGTTTGGTGCTGGAGTGGGGAAGTAGGTTCAAGAGAAAAGACAAGACAATTCAGTGAATGTGAAAGATGAGGAAAAGGACAGTGTAAAATTTGAACCTAACTTTTCAAGCTTGAGAGACTATCAGTGACCTTAAAAGAAAGAAGTCAGGAAGATCAGTTGGATTGGCAGTTTTGGGGTTTGACAAGTTTGATTTAATTTTAGAAAGAGTACCCTTGAGTGGAAGAGGGGAGCATCTAAATGAAGATATCAAAATGAAGAAATGTAGCTTTGGAGTTTTGAATGGAGTTCAAGGCATGGAATAAAAATCTGGTAGTCCTTTGTATAAAGACTTTTTTTTTCTTGAATCATTTCATTTGTGTCTGACTCTTTGTAACTTCCTTTGGGGTTTCTTGATAAAGATACTGGAGTAGTTTGTCATTTCCTTCTCCATCTTTAAATATGAGGAAACCAAGACAGAGTTAAGTAACTTGCCTAGGGTCATATAGTTAAGAGATTTGAACTTGGGAAGATAAATTTTCCTTATGCCAGGCCTGGCACTCTACCTATTGTGCCTCTGAGTTGTCCATAAAGATGTTTATTAAACTATAATTTATTACTTTGGTATTCTTAACAGTAAGAACATACCACTGTGTAGCACAGCAGGTCAAGCAACTCAGACTTTACAATTGCCTGGTTTAACTTGAAAGGCAAGTCAGATAGTTAAAATTGCTTCAGAGATTTGCTACAGTCATTTTATACTCTATTTTCCAGCTGTTGCAGTGTAAGTACACATTGCTGCTGTATATCTGCTTAACTATTCTAAGTCCCATTTATTTAAAAGTCACCAGAAGAGAGGTATGGGGACAGAAATGACTGAGACAAGGAAGAGGACACTACGTTGATCCTTTTGCCAATAGGACAGCTGTTTTCACAGTCAATAGAGTGGTAGGCCTGTAATTGAGAAGAACTGAGTTTAGTACAGCCTCAGACACATGCTGTGTAATGCAGGACAAGTCCTTTAACATCTAATTACTTCAATTTCCTCAACTGAAGAGTCCCCATCAAAATGAGTCTACTTACCTTGCATGGTAGTTGTGAGGATCAAATGAAATAATATTTGTAAAAAGAACTTAGCACAGTTCCAGACACAAAGTATGTGCTATGTAAAAGTTTTTCTCATTATCTCTCTATTCATTCTAGTAACTAATCACATATTATATATCCTTGTGATGTAAAAAGATCTGCAGAAGTTTTCTTTCTGAGATTCTGATGAAAAGTCCCATCTCACCAAGTATTAACAATAAAATATGTTTGTAGATACAGTAGTATGGAGGGTGGGGTGGGATGGACATCAATGCTTGACATCATAAAGTGCAATCTCCTCTTATTTGTTTATACAAGTTCAAATATACCACACAGCTTTATGCTGGTAAGTATTTGAAGAAGAATTGACGATTGCTTCAATGATACATGGAGCTTATCAGTATCAATTTATTCATTTCTTAGTATGGAAAGAATGGTAACAAATGGAAATTTATTGAAAACTTCTTTTGCCAAGGAATCAAACTGTATATGGAGGATGTCAATAATTATAATGAAAATAGTATGTTTTAATTTTATTTTTTAATTCTTCAGTGATAGAAGGTAGTGTCATTGATACTCTACAATTTGAGTAAGAAAATCAATGTCTATGATAATTTCTAAATCTAAATCTTTCGTCAAACTAAACTACAATATTGACTTGCAATCTCTCATTTACTTGCATTAGTGAAGGTCATTCCCATAGCACACATAGATTACTATTACTTCTCTGTAAAAATTTATTCCTTCCTTCAAATTTAAGCTGTGGTTAATTAGCAAATATTTATTAATTGCTTACTATGTGCCATCGGGGCAACTAGATGGTGGAATGGATGGAGCTCTGGATTTGGAATCAGGAATCAGGAATTCATTTTCATGAAGTCAAATTTGGTCTCAGACACTTACTAGCTGGGTGACTCTGGGCAAGTCATTTAGTTATATTTGCCTCAGTTTCTTCACCTGTAAAATGAGCTAGAGCAAACTATTCCTATATCTTTGCCAAGAAAACCCCAAATGGCACCACAGAGAGTTGGACATTACTAAAAATGACAGAACAACAATAATGTGTCAGTCCTGGGGCTAGATACTAAACATACAAGGACAAAGAATTTTTAAAAATCCATATTCAAAAGCAGTTTAGCTTCTAAAGGAGATAGATATAAAAATAGGCATAGCATAAATGCAAAGTTAATAAACATAAACATGTATGTGACAGCTAAATACAATTTGGGAAAGAACAATGCTAGCATTTAGGGGAGAGTAGAGGAGATACCATACAAAGAATGATATCTGGATGCATTTTAAAGTAAGAAGGCTCTGAGAAAAATAATTAAAAGGCAGTTCATTACAGATATTGGGGACAGGCTATTGGAAACAGGAGGTGGAGGGTCATGAGTAAGGAAGAGAGAAGGATAGTTTAACAAATTAGAATGTGCTGGTGGAGAGCAACATTTAATAAGATTAGAAAGATGGCTTGAGACAAGATTGTGTGAGGTATTAGAAACTAAACAAAGAAGTATACATTTTATCCTGGAATATGCTGAGTGAAAAGTGATATGGTCACATAGTCAGATCTGCTGTCAGAGAAAATTACTCTGACAGTATATTTGATGGACTGGTGTAGTGAAAGGTTCAAGTCAAGAAAACTAATCAAGAAGCTAATCAATAATTTAGGTGAAAAATTATAAGCATTTGAATTAAGGTGATACCTGTGTGAGTGGACAGAAAGATTTGCATATGAGATTTTGAAGGGAAAGGTAAAAATGGAAGATTTGGCAAAAGATTTATATACATATATATGAAGTATGAAGTAAGAGAGTGGGGAGGCCAAGAACATGCTGAGAATCTTAACCTGAAACAGTGGAAGGATGGTGATGCCTCCAACAGAAATAAGATGCTAATTCAAATAAACAAATATCTATTCACCTCCTTCCCCATTCTCCATCTCCTACTTCTCCCTAATATATGAAAATATTTTGCATTTTCTCAGAAAACTTTAGATCTCTCCTTTGCTTCCCTCATACTCCACCTTGTATTACATTTATCTATCTTTGTTTTAGATTTTCCTGATAGTATATGAATACCTTGAAAGTAGGAACTATGATTTTCATCTCTTTATCCTCAATGCTTTGTATTTGTAGTAGTTATTCTGTCAATTTTTTCAATCATGTCTTATATTTTGTGACTCTATTTGGTGTTTTCTAAGCAAAGATATTGAAGTGGTTTGCTATTTCCTTTTCCAGTTCATTTAGCATAAGAAGAAACTGAGGGTTAAATAAGATGCCTGTGGTCACCCAGCTAGTAAGTGTTTAAGACCAGATTTGAATTCAGGAAATGAGTTTTCCTGACTCCAGGTCCAGCACTTTATACACTGCCACCAAATTGACCTCATAAATTTCCTAGGTAGTGTATGAGTCCCTTGAAAGCAGGAACTATAAAATTTTCATCTCTGTAACCCCAGTGCTTTACATTTAGGAAGTGCTTAAAATGAATTGGACTTAAGTGAATAAATTGAGTGAATATTTAAACTTATGCTTCAGTGCATAATTTGAACAGATATAAATATCTGTCCTTTAAGGAAGAGATCCTGACAGAAAAAAAAACTGCATTTATTTTATCATAAATGTTATTTTAAATAATTATTATATGGAAAATATGTTTACTAGAGGCAACTTAGCATAGGAGAATAGCACATTCTGGAGTTAGGAAGGTCAGGTCCAAATTGTTCTGGGACACATTAAAGAAGTCACTTAACTTTTTAGAGTCACATGCAGCTATTCAACTTGTTAAGTTACAGATGAATTACCAGTCTATATTTGTAGAAGGAATCTCCATGGCAAGAACACAAATAAAATGACAGATCTGGACTATATCACCACTAAAAAAATATGTTTAAGGATATTTCTGTAATTAGGATGCATATTTTTTTCTCAGAAAGTCTTTGCCTATGTTGTGATTGGAGAACCACTGATCCACCATAAGGAAAAAATGCCAAGGTATTTTAGGAGCACTATCTTCCATAGTTATTATGCTAAGAATAGCAAAAAAAAAAGAAAGAAAAAAAGAAAAGAAAGCCTAAATGGGCAAGAAAGTCCAGGATAGGAATTTAATTTGTAATATTAGGATTGTTAGTTATTGGAAAATTTTCTGAGAGTTGAGATATTTTTAATATTTTTTTACTTAAAATCTTCAAATTCCCAGTTCCAAAATCATTTTATTTCCTCATTTTTCTTGTCCATGCTTAATGGAAATTATAACTTATGAGAGATGGTGCTAGGCCAAATAAATTAATACTGAAGCATGTGTTTCTGACATGTCAGAAATGACTGCAGGCTAGAATTGTTCATATAAACAAGACTATTAGATTCAATTCAAACTAATAGCACACTGAATGAAAATGAAATTTGCCTTTCCTAGACAATTAAATTTGTAAAGGAGACAAAATGATAACTTTATAGAATGCCATATATTAAATTTATAAAAGCAGCAAAATAATGATCAATCCTTAAGTGTGCTGGAAATATGCATTTTGGGGGAGGAGATAGGAGAAATAATTTCCTACTAGAAAATTGTTAGAATTTGTTTGGGTTCTATGATGCTAAATATAGGACCTCTGTAACTTTTGACAAACAACAATATTTATTGGCTAATGCCTACAAAGCCCACAATGCATCATTGGGATCCATTCAATATCACATTTGAATGAGTACCTATAGTTCATTATGTGGGAAAGAAAGAATCAAGCATTTATTAAGTGCTTACTATGTGCTAGGTACTGGAGTACTATTGCTAAGTACTGGAGGTGGAAATTAAAGATCCTCATTTCTAGGAGCTTGCATTTTAAGGGGGGGGGCAGGGAACAACAATACTCAAAAGGAGATAAGAATTGACAAGATGGGGAGGAGGAGGAGGAATGAACCAGGGTTAAGAGCATAGTTTTGAAATCTAAAAAGTCAGAAACAGGGCTCAAACTCTTTTACAAAATGGGGATTATATGTGGGAGGAACTTGTCAGTAGGATAATAGGACCTGATTTTGCTGAGAAATATTCTAGGGAGAAGGAGTTGTAATCTAGGCTATTCCAGGGCAAAGTGATTTGAGGAATTTAGGATGAGCCAAGTGAAGATCAATGTGATAGAAATCAAATATGTTCCTTGCTCTTAAGGATCCTATTAAATAGTTGGGAGACAAAATATAAAGTAGAGCAATGAAGAACCATGGGGAATTACTGTCACTAAATTAATGATCTAAATTGGAAAATATGAAAAGGATGAAGAATTTTTAGGTATGACCAGGGCTCAGTGGACTAGTCTGTGGATGCCTCCTGAATAAAATTAATTTTAAAGTTTGTGTGAAATCATTTCATTTCTTTTCTTGTCTATATATATCTAGTGAACTAGATTATCAATTTAGGGTTAGATGCTATTCAAATGACCATTTGTAACTTCACCTGTATCTTATTGTGACATTAAATAAACTGTATAATTTGTCAATGGTAGTTTGTCAACTTTGCTCAGTGAGAAGAGATTTTCAGATATAGTTCTAAATTGATTTGTGACAATTTATTATGATCTATAATAAATGTAAGTACTAGCTATAATGAATTGAAGGAGTATATAAAAGGTGCCTATGGCACCTAAGATTGTACAGATAGTTTCTCCCGACCCCCATTATTCAGTGCCCTGACATCTTATCATTCCTGAGAAACAGGGCTTTCTTCTGTATTGCTTATTAGTTTCCTGTAGGAGCTAATAATTTTATTTATATATGTATGATTTGAATAAGGAACCATTTTAATTTAACACACATAGCAATAAAATATCATGCATAAGTATGTTTCAAAGAAATCAAAACTTTCAACAAATTTTTTTTTAAATTTTCTTAGAGCCTTTTAAAGATTTTTCTGGAGTCCTAACAGATATCTCTGTGTTTTGACTCCTTAAGATTTTACATTCTGGACACTGATGCATTGTGTCTGCATTTAGAAGTATCCTCTAGATTTTAGTAATGGGGGGGGAGAGAAGAAATATTTACTTTTTGGAAAACTGAATGAATATTTCATTATTTTTCCAAGGATCAAGGAAAGGGTAGAAGTGCTGTTGGTTTTTTTAAATACTGGTGAACTTGAGTCCAGTTTTGCCTTTATCTTGTTCAATAAGGAAGTATTTTTCTAAAATAAGTCTGGTTCTAAATTTTGCTCTGCTTCCAAACAAGGAGTCTTGAATTTCATGTTTTAGATGCTGGCATGCAGGTATTGTATAAAGCAATATTTTTATTTAAACTGAGAGAGAATGTATTGATGTGTTCTCCTGAAATAATGCTCGACAGAGATTTTCAATGTTTAGAAATTAATTTCATCTTATTTTTCTCTAGTAAAAACACTTCCCCAAATAAAATACTGTGTGTAAAACACTTTTTAAACCTTAAGTCATTATCTAAATGTGGACTGTTAAAATAAAAATTCTTTTTTTCCCATTTTTCTGTTTGGTAAAATTCATGAAGAAATTATTGTGGGACAAGTGGTTATTCTGGTATTCCTTTATGTTTAATATTCACTAACCTATAGGACAGGTGGATACAATGATTGGTTTTTGTAATTGAATGAAGTATTCCAAATGTAAACACATTTAAAGATTATAGCATCTTTGGGACAACTCTAATAATAGAGAGGATATAAGGATGATATCCCAGAAATGTATTGGTGAATGTTTTATTAACCAGTACTTGGAAAATCAATGGCACCCTTTCAGATTTAATAAGTACTATTAACATTTTCTCCATCACTTTTTTAAGTCTAAAAAATCAACAGAAGAGTAAATACAACCCTGATGTTTGAGTTTATCGGTCTCCAGGGTATAAATACTTGCAATGAAAATTTTAAAATAAGTTCTGAAGACTGTTGGGAATTGTCAAACTATCAACTCCTAAAAACTGGTTGGAGTTGTCTTCAGCATACTTCTATATGTTAATTTTTTTAACTTTTTAATTAAAAATAGCTATTATTATTTTAGTTTTTCCTATCTTTTATTTTATAGAATTCAGACAGTGGGCCTGAAACATGTTACTATCCTAATATAATATATACTTATAATTACCATTCTACAGACCTTTGCATAGTGAGAAAAAAAATTTTTGTATTTGAATAAAAGTAGAAGTATGTAAACTTATCCTCTGTAACAGGCTCACTGAAATCTTCTTGGAACAATTTCAGAAACAGACAGGACAATATGGATGTTGTGGACCTCTTTCTGTTATCTTGTATTTTTTTTATCTCATTGGTAAATATTTTCTATAGCTCCCTGTGGCAATGAACCCCTGTTTTGTTAATATAGTTCACAGTGTTTTTTTTTAATTCCAAATCTGTTTATCCTTTTTATAATTCTGAGGTGTACATTTATTAGTATTATATAGGTGTTAATTGTTTTAAAGATATTCTTTCAATTAAGCTTTGATTTTAAGATGCCAGTAAGTCTTAAAATATTCAGCTACATCCTGTTCCTTACTATCATTATTCTTTTTAGTCTTAGCTTGGAGAAAACCAAAATATTTGCAGGGATTGCCTTCATTGATTAATTCCATGGGGCCTTCAGTATTTACTTGGCATACTTTCAGAATTCTATGCATATTAAATATGAGTAATACTTTGATATAATTGGAGAAGATTCCATGAGATGAAATAGCTTTTTTTTGGCACAAAGATTTAAGATGCAATTCACATGGAAAGGTCCTGTTTGATATTGCTAAACCCCTCATAGGCAAGCACTTTGTTTTTTGGATATTTAGGAGACATGGTTGTAGCCCCTGTAACAGCAGTTTCCAGGCTGCATTTTTATAGCCCATCATTCTTTCCAGTATGATGGCTGAGGATACTGAATTGGAAGCATTGTCATTCCACTTATGTTATTTGGTAACATATACTGAGATGTCTTTTATGAGTATCTGAGGGGAGCCAGCAGTCAAAATGATGGTGGTCATGGTGATCTGCTTGCCTGGCATATGCTTCCTCCTGTATCACTCTCAGAGTGCCGTGATTCTTCAGTTAGGCTGGTTTGTTCACCTGGTAAAAGGTTGTTAGTTTGTGGGGATAACTGACCCCAACTCCATAGACGTTTCCAACCCAAATAATAGCTATGAAATCTAGTGTGGAAGTATGACAGAGATACAGAAGAATGACAGCTGCTATGATTATTTGCCAGTTTGTTAGCAGTTGTTGCTGCTGGTGATAAGGAAGGTAGGACCCTCTCTCTCCTCAGTGATAGCTATTAGGATTGGGGTAAAATTAGGTCTAGTGTTCTGAGGGAATACTACTAATCCCAAAACCTAAGTCCTTAGACTCCTGATTCATGGGCTATCCATCATAATCTAAGTGGTGATAAAGGAGGTCAAGGTGTTAATCTGATTTACCTGGCATATATTGCCTTCTGTCTCTCTTTTAGTTTTCCTTACTGATTCAGCTAGACAGACATATAAATTGTTATCATCCATATACAAGTGGTAAAAAAAAAAAGATGTTTTGATTTAACTCTTTATGCAATAAGTTCATTTGATAGAGGAAAAATGGATTTGAGATTAAGTAGAATTTCAAAGATTTTTAAAGAAAAAAATGCCATGTTTAATATGAATTATTCTTGATATTCTTGTGTATATTGGTGATATGTTTTAAATAAACAACAGCTTTTCATTTGGATATTACATACTCTAACATTCTCTTTAAAGTATTTATGATACATGAATAGATCATAAATTCAAAACTCAGTCAAATGATTTATAATAATCAATAAATAGAATAATCTGGGTTGGCCCACTTTTTTGCTCACATTTATTTACTTTTTTTTTAATTAAGACAAGCTGTAAGTACTTTATATAAAGTATAAAACACATAATTGGCCTGTATCTAGAGGGGTACTTTGTATCCTTGTCCTTTGGCAACATATATGTGATGACATTGAGAAAGAAGAGTTGGACTTTATCTAAGAGGAAACTGGTAGAATGCCTTGTTAGTAATACGGGTTCCATCATAAAACATCAAACCAATCATTATGGATTTTATCCAACCTACCAGTTTTCTGTTTTGCAGAGGATGGAGTTTGCCACCTATAATATAATTATTCTGTTATTCAATAATGCACAAGCTTTCTATTTTTTGTTTGATCCAATCTGTATTTCTATTGAGCTAACATTCTTGCAGTCACATAGATAACAAACATTTTCTTCATCTGTAAGGAATTTGTTCTTACACTCAGATTTTTTTTCTTCTCAACCCTCTATAGTAAAATTGTTGAACAGTATTAAATGACGAGTTTTTCCTACTACTTTATGCTGCCTTAAATTTTGGACTCTACTTTTAGTAATTAATTACGGAAGTGAAATATTTTAATCATTGTTTTCCAGGTTCTCTCTGCATGCTTCTTTTTTGTCTTCTTTAATTTAAAGCTTTTCTATCAGTCACCTATATAGAAAGTCATGTGATTTTTCACATGTCTTTCTGAAAATCTTTACTATATTTTAAAGTCAATTTTATCATGATTTTAAAAAATAGCTACTCATAGAAATATTTCTTGATAGTTCCATTATTACTTTCACAATTCTTACCATGACAATACCCACCATATATACATAATGCTTTTTGAAAGTCCTGAGATGTCTGTCATTTTCTGTAAAATTCTGTGGTAGAATGTATTAATTCATAGAGTAGTTGATTTGGTAGTTGAGCTCATGTCATCAAACTAAAAATGGTTTTTCAGAATTGTAGCATACATAGTCTCATTTTCATTTTTAAAATAACTTAAAACTCTGGTACTACTTTTGGCCTATTTTTTGTTATGAGGTATTATTTCTGGAGTTTTTATTGATTGAAGATTTTCAAAGATCTAATGTTCTTTACCTTTCCCCTCTTCAGATTCTAATAGCTATTTGATTCTATTATTTTTACCTCATTTAGATTTTAGGATGCATTTATTTTTCATTATTTCCCCTCTATTTCCCCATAAATTCATGCATGACTGATCTTCCTGCTTCCTCTATCCCTTACCCTTTTCCTCTTCCCATAATTTTTTTTCCTTATTTTTCTTTCCTTTTTTACTCTTCCTTTCCTTTCTCCTTCCCCTGTTTTTTCTCATCCTTTTTCCCTCTTCCCTTTTCCCCCTTCCTTCTTCATCTTTTCTTTTAAACTCTTCTTTCTTCTTCTCCTTTCTTCCCCTTCCTCTTTTCCTTCTTCCTTTTCTCATTTCCCTTCTTTCCAGTTTTACTTTTAATCTAATCTCATTTCAATTTTAAGATATAACTGTTGTTCATGATTGTCTTGCTCTGATTATTTTCAAGTTACTGAATGGTCCTTTTCTTTTCACCTTCCCCATTGTTGTTCCATTTCCATTTTCCTTTCCCCTACATTTTTATCATTTCTCCTTCCACTCATACTACCTACTTTTTTCCTTTGCTTAGCATCATGAGAGACCGATTTAAACTTTATGGTTGGATAGAAGATTTGCTAAGCATTTAGTTCAAACAACTATGAATATAGATAGATGATGCTGAGTTGGATTTTTATTCAAATACCAATATCCTAGGACTTGAAACATTGTCCTATATATGGAAAAAGAATTACCTATTGTTATTTCTTTTTATTTGTGTATTTTTCTCCTAAGTATGACATTCTGGAAAGAGTCTTTGTTTATTCTCCTATGGTGTTTCCTTTAAAAAGATAAGAGAGTGATGAGTGGCTTATAAATAGAAATTTGCATAAACCAGCATAACGCTCTTTTTTCCTTCTGAATTCAAGCTTGTTTTTTTTTTTTTAATCTGGAAAATGAAGCATTATTTCTGGAATGTTTTTGTTTGTTTTTGGCTGCAGCTGGTACTTTCAGAATTAAATGGATGAAAAGTACTTCAATTCATCTCATGAAAATCATAACTTCTTCACATTTTGCTTTTGAAATACATTAAATATGATGTTTTTAAAATATGTTAAAGTATAATTCTGTTAGGTTAATAATGTTTCATAATATCCTATTTTAGGGTTTTCCAAGATAAATTATAAAAAACAAAATTATTTCTTTCAAATATTAAAAGGGCAGTGCATAGTTTTATTCTAGGAACCATGGGGGCTATATTAGGAAAAGAAGAAAATTGTTTAATGATATCAAACTTTTTTAAGTAAATCTTGGTTGAAATTTGCAGTTGGCTTTGAATTTAGATAGTTCTAAAGTCTATTGCAGGAGGAAACGGAATGCTATTAAAATACTGAGCTTAACTAGATGGTAAGATAATTGGGCAGCCTGATTATACCATAGTGAATTCTCAAAACTCTTTTAAGTGCCCTCCAGCATTCTATATATGTCTTTAATTTCTGATGAAACTGAGTCAGTGGAATAAAACATCTCATTTGAGTCTAAACTTGGGCACACATTTCAATGAAAGCCCCATGTCTGTGGCTATTTTGCAGATTTGTCATGCCCCAGACTCATAATTCCCACCCAGAAAATCTAGTGGGAGGGAAATTTACTCTATTATACTATACTATATTATACTATTATACTAGCACCCAGTTCTCAAAACCAAAAGAAGACTTTTTTTCTTTTTTTGAGACAGAAGTTGAAACACCTGAGTTCAAATTCTTGTTTTATCACTTATTATCCATAGAGCAAATCCATACAGCAAACTCTCTGTACATCAATTTCCTTATCTGTAAAATGAGGAAGTGATCTTTAAGATCCCTTTAATCTGAAACAAGCAGAATTTATAACAGGGTTCTTGCAAATTAATAATATCTGCTAAAACAACCTTTTCCCAGAGACATATATAATCTCAATCACATATAATTATGTGATGACAGTTATGAGATTTTCAAGAAATATTGCCTTTAGTAGTTTCTTTACACAAGGCTGCTCTTATTGCTCTTCTTGGCAGTTTCAGTCAAATGACTATTTTCTCTATCTTACATCATTCTACCTGAAGTTCTCTCCACCTTCCATGAAGTGATTCCTGGGCTTTTTCTGAAGAAGTCACTTCTCTGTTGTGGTAAGAATTTAATAAATATTTCTTGATAGTGACTGACTGACTGATGTAATGTAGAAATACTCTACAATTTGTTTATCTAGTCAGGAGACACGTGAACCCCTCAAACTCATTGCCAGTTAAGAATCTCCCTTCTGGATTCTCTCTATTGAATTATATAGCTCTCACAGGCTCAATTCAGTTAAAAGTGAAGAACACACCTACACTATCATTGTCATATTCAGGTGGGTCTACATCACTGACATCAATTTGAAACAGAATGACTCAAAAGCTTGATGTGTATGTGTTTTTTTTTTTTCTTCAGGAATTCAGAAGTCTATCTTGTATTATCATGAGCATGATAATCTGACCTCTCACTTCCCCTATAAAAAAATTCCAAAAAAATTCCCTGTAAGTGAAAGCAGAAGTGATTGCCTCTGCAGCCGGTTCAGGGTTTGACTTGAAATCTCCAACGCTGAGAAAGGAGATAACCTACCTGCCCTCATGTGGAGTGTAGGATTACTGCCTTATCCTTCCCTTTCCCATGCCCTTAAGCAAATTTGTTGTGTGTAAAAATTGCTTTATGGAGAGGTCACAGGAATGGTCCACTTACATAAAGTGAGAATTGTCTATATATAAAAGTGAGGAAAAACTCTCATTTTCATCTTATTCTCTTCTCCTTCCCTTCCCAGTTACTTGTTACTTTAGGAATAGTTTTACTAAAAATGCTGTTTTTTTTAACTGTGCCATAATTTCTATATGAATTTTTATGTGTGGTTTTAGCCATATTGGAGGATGATTTCAGTGTGACTGATAATATTAGTGCAACACAAAAACAACCAATTAAGATATTTGAAATAATCAAATTGACTTTGAAGTTTACTTATACAAATGTGTAATAGGAATAAATATAAGAAGATAGAAGTTAGAAATCCTTTTTTAAAAAAATATTTCATATTAGATATAACTAAATAGAAATCATTAGAAATAACAATTTCTATTTAGGAATTTTGATTACAGTAGGGAGAATTTTAAAGATCACCTAGTTAAACTATCTCACTTTATGGGTAAATAAACTAAAGTCCAGAATAGTCAATTGAATTACCCAAAGTAAATTTAGGGTGTGGGAAGATCTACACTAATGATTTCATTTGTATTGGGAACTGCCAGTGAACATATTCTTTCTGTCAATGCAGATCAGCTCCTACTTTCTAACTTGTAACATTAGAATATCTTGTTTCATTGAGAGGCTAAATAAATTGGAAAGAAACAGTTAGAAACAGGACTGAAATCTTGGTCTTCCTTTCTCCAAAGTCATCTCTCTATACACTACATTGTTACCTGTCTTTATATCCCCAGAGATTAAGCATTTAGTAAACAGCAGACTTAGAATGCAAGCCCAGGTTCTCAGATTTCAAATTCAGTATTTGTACAGCTGTACCATGCAAATAATGTTCAAATCTGAGTGTTTTCAAAGAAATCAATATATTATGATAATTTTTTCCTTTCCTAAATAATGCTTATTCAGTTTAGCTGCTGTCTCTTAACATCTTTGATAGATAGCAAAAGACAAAATTGAGCTAAATCCCAATGAGTAAAATTGATCATAAGATGGCAGCTGCTTTTTTATTTTTCTTTTGTGAAATGACTTTTCAGAGACACATTGGAGACTTTCCAATAGCAGCTCTAGTTGTTTCAGTTCAATCGGGTCAATGATCTTACTCCAGGAAGAAAAAAATGTCAAAGTAGAGTATAAATGCTTTATCAGAGAGGTAGGTCTCAGCATCACAGAACTTGGACCTGGAAGGTCCACTAGAGGTCAACTAATCTAACCTCTTCCCTCATAAAAGTGATTTGTGAACTCAAGGTTTCTGTTGAATCCTTCTTATTGTATTTTTGATGTCTTTGCATAAAATGATCTACCTATACAATAGAAGTTTCTGCTTTGTTTAAATAGAATGAATGGGTCAAGCATTTATGTAGTTATTATATGAACAGCACTTGCTAAGGGATTACAAATAAAAAAATTAGTTCCTGCTTTCAAGGAATTCACATTGTAATGGTGAAAAAAATACATATGACAGATTTAAATTGCAAGTCAAATGGAAAGAACTCATAGTTCTTAGGCTACTTAGGATCATAGATCTTAGGATAACGCTTCTTCTTTAATGTCATTTCTGTTGATGGAATCATGCTGGATCTTGATATTGAACCACTTGACTGTACTAAGAACCTTGGTTGATGAAATTTTCTTTTCTTAGTCTTTAATAGCTATAGCATCTAGAGAAGCATTTTCCAGTTTGATTCTACACAGGATTTGTTTTCTAGGATGATGACTATAGGTGGAAAAAATGACTGTTCTCAAGGCTCTTTAGATCAGAGTCCCTAGCTGTCTCAGTATTAGTCTTAGGGTAGATAATGGTCAAGGTAGAAGTCATAATTTGTCATACCATACTTTGATTCTTCAATAAGCTTTGCTTATTTGCTCACTAAATGGCAATTGGTTGATGGTTTGTGAGAATGACTTCACAAGGGTTGCCTCTTCAAATGATGATTGTGAAGATTGGTGTGGAAGTTAGATTGATGGTTTGGGGAGTGTTGCCACACTATGGACTTTTTGCTTATAGCATGTGGTCAGCCATTGGTAGTAGTGGTATCAGGTGATCACCTGATTTACTTGTATTAATTTTACTTGAAAGGTTCTTTATTGCTTCAATCTTGTCTCTCCTATGAATTCAATGAGTTTGTCAATTTGCAGGAATAAAAGACGAAAGATTCATGGCCTCACTGCTATGTTGGTATGTGTGATAGCAATAAGCATTCTCTTAGTTTAAGTCTAATGATGGAATGGTATGAGGCACTTGCAAACCATTCAAAAAATAATAAAAGAAGGATTACTTTTCCCTAACACTACAAAGATACACAACAAAGGTAAAGTGGCAATTTTCATCTCTGGAAACAGACTCCCTTGTATGGAAATGCATCTGATCGATCATCATTGCAAGATATGGTGAAGAATGATTCTCTTATGGTGAAATGTTCCATGATCTGAAGCTCTGACTGCATTTGGATCAGACTTTTTATTTTTAAGTGTCTAGGAAACTGCATCAGAAAAACAAGATCTAGGGACTGCTCTGTTTCCTTTTAGGGAAAACTAATCTGTTGCAGAAGGGAAAAAGGAATGTCTATAGGGACTCATAGGATAAGAAGTGGAATGAAACTCAGAATTCTATCTTTCCAACCACAAGTTAAAAATTAGGAAATTTAGGACAAGGGACATGAAGTGAAATGCCCACAGAAACAATGTCAGTTATGGGATTTCAATACATATCCTCTGACATCAGAAATCTTTCCAATATACTATACTACCTCAACTCATTTCTCCCTGTAGAATGTAAGCTTCTTGAGATGAGAAACAATTTCATTCTTTGTCTATATATTCCCCACAATTAGTGCAGTGCCTTGCATGTATCAGATACTGAGTAAATTGATGAATCTCTCTCCTTGTATTTCAAAACATAGATACATTACTGAAATTTCCTTTTCTTAATTGCTTCCAAACAATGTTGGAAAGGAATTGTCAGCCTAATCTTCTGATTCTCGAATCAATGTTCTTTCTTCTCTATTATGCTGCTTCTACAGATCATGAGGATTTATTTAAAAAAGACATATATGTATAACATACATGAAGTGAGAAATCAAGAAGAAGGTATATTTTGGTTCAATGCAATTTAGTTTAATAATTTTAAAGACAGACTAGCAAAGTATTGCTTCACTTTTTAAAACTTTAAAAAAAATTCTGGGTAATAAGTGATGTAGAAGAACTGCAAGATGGTGCCAAAGGGGGGAAAAAACACCAGTAGTGTCTATTAATTGCAGGATGTTGGAAACTCTACATTCTCCCTGTTTTTTTTTTTTGTCTTCTTAAAATGTTTAGTTTCTGTTTTCTGTTTCTTATAACTTCATAGTTGTCTGGTTATCTTCAGTATACTATTCTTACCTTCATCTAGGGAGCTATATAAAACAAATATAATTCTCAAAGAGTAAAAAATCAGTTCAAAACCATGTATGATGTGTAATACCTATGGACCTCCCACTTCCAGAAAAACCTTAGCTGCTGCTGTCTTTTCTTATGTCTTTATTTAAGTCATGCATGACGTTTCAAATTTTGATACATTCACTTGATTTTTTGGCATGTAATTCTTTACATTTACATTTTTGTAGTGGGAAATATACATAGGCATATAAACACATACCTATGTGTATATCTATATAGATTTACACATAGATATATGAATGCATATACATATGTATTTTTGTGTATGTATATATATATATATACACACACATGTGTGTATATATATATGGAGAGAGAGAGAGAGAGAGAAAGAGGGGGGGGAGGGAGGGAAAGGAAGAGAGGCAGGCTTTTCTTACTTAATTCTGCATTAGTTTATGCAAGTTTCCATACTTCTTTTGTATTCATCACATGCATCATTCATTACAGCTTTGTAATTTTCTGTTATATCCATGTGCCACAATTTGTGTACTCATCCCCAATCAATAGGCATCTACTTTGCTTCCACTTCTGCCCTATCAAAAAAAGTGTCTACATAAACATTTTGGGATGTGTGGAGACTTTTTTCTTATTGATGACTTTCTTTGGGTATCAGTCCAGTAATAGAGTCTGTAGTCCAAAAGATACAGATATTTGCATGATTCCAAAATTCTTTCCAAAATTGTTGAATTGGTATGCCTATTGTTCCACAAGTTCTCTAATTTTTTGGTCATCTTTGTCCAATTTGAGGACATGAGGTGAAGCATTTTTGATTTGTGTTTTCCTAGTGATCTAGAACATTCATTCTTTCATGTAGCTTTGAATACTTTGCAAATCTTTTGAGAACTGTTTGCTTATATGCTTTGATTACTTATCTATTTGGGGAATCACTCATCATTTGATGCATGCTAATGTTTATCTGCCCTTTTGGAAAGTAAACCTGCTCAGAGACAGACTTCCAAGTTCTTTTATTATTGGTAATTCCAGTGCATCATCTTATCCCATTCCTACTTCAAGGACAGCTTTGTAGAGATATGAAAAAACAGAAAAAAAATTGTATGTGCTGGATATTAGGAAGCTAATTAACACTTCTTTTGCTTCATTGCAACAAAGAACAGACTGGAAGATAGATGGCAAAAAGAATGGATCTTTCAGTTCTCTGCAGCAATAAGTAAGAACAACAGCAGAAAGTTCCACTAGAATTGGTGATTCAGTTCATGCAAAATGTTGACATATTCTGGGCAAACTCATGAGTTCACGTAAGAGGATGGCAACCAAAAAAGAAAACAAGCGGGAAGAGGAAAATCAAAATAAAAATTGTTTAAATATCGGTTCTTAAATTTAGGAATCTGGCGTTGGTCCTTTTAATCACAAAAAGTTAAAAGATCACCACTAGGTGTGAGAAGGAAACAATGATATTGCAAAGCACTTTAATATTTTAGGAATTGTGAAAACATTTACACAAGCCACACAATCCATTCATACTTTTAGACCAGTCTTTGTGTCTTTAATTCATTGTTTTCTTAAATAATCTGAGAGACATCATAGGACAATAGAAATTAATATACCTAAGAATAAAAATAGCCAGAATTCAAATCCTATCTGTAGAGGGTAGTCTATTTGCATTCTTAGAGGAAGTTTTCCTTACTAGAGTACCCGATATCAGATGCAAAATCTCCGGTAAAAAAAAAAAAAAAAGAAAGAAAGAAAGAAAAAGAAAAAGAAAAGAAAATTTACCAATTGTTCCTTTTTTTCTTAATAAGTCAATTAGGTGTCAGACCTGGAATCACTAAGACTCATATTTCTGAGTTCAAATCTGGCCTCAGACACTTAGCAGTTCTGTGATCCTGAGCAAATCACTTCATCTATTTGCCTCAGTTTCCTCATCTATAAAATGAACTGGCGAAGGAAATGGCAAAGCACTTCAGTTTTCTTTGCCAAGAACACTCCAAATGGGGTCACAAAGAGTTGGACCTGACTGAAAATGAACAACCACAACCACAGCAAAGTATGTTATATATAAAAAGCATTGCTAGCAGCATATTTATATAAAGTATAGTATGCATATAAGGCATTTCAATAGTAACTGAAATAGTGAGTAGATGGATATGTCATAGTTTCATAATTTTAGGACTATCTCAGTGGATGAACTTTTTATGTAGTCTGGTCCAGTGCCATAGTCATATTGTTTGATAATTATGATAATAACCCTCTGCTAAGTTCATCTGATGCATCATCATAGTGTGTTGGGTACCCTGCTTTTGAAAGCAGAATAATCTGTGTTCCTTTCAAATAGAACAAAATGATATTTGAACAAATAGAATAAAATGTATCCTGAGATCACCTATTGGAGAGAGGGAGGGAGAGATCTTCACAATGTCCCCATGAAGGAGACCTGATATGCTATCCTTTGGAAGAAGAGAACTCAGCACTTTAAGAGAATACCAGCAAGGGAGGAGTAAAGGACCCAGGAGATGAAATAAATTAAAGAGGAGCTAACCTGATGTTTGACCAGGAGGAAAAATTGTGCTATTTGTTAATTTTCTGTTTTACTTAATCATTCTTGTTAATGACTTTTCACATTGCTGGAGGAATGAAAATACTATCTAAAGGTTACATGTTCAAAATTTTAAACTTTGCCCAATTATAAAAAGATTATTATTTAAAATTTCTATGATATTTAAATGTTGATGGCCTTCAGCAAAGCCACACTTATTTTTGGGTCTGTTAGAAAGCCATATCTATGAAACACAAGTTCTACTATGTCCTGCCAAACTATGAAGACTTTGAAAATGATAACATTGATGGAATGCATGTCTTTTGATAAAAAGCCAGGATAGCTCAGTTTGGAAAAGTTCTACTTTTCCAGTAGGAAAAACCTACTGCAACTTATAAAGACCATAGATTTAGGTTTTGGTTTGTATTAGTGAAGAGAATACCTAAAATGATGAATCCTTAAAATACTGCCTTAGGTGATGATAATAATACTCACCTAGCAAACAGGATGTTCCAAAAATCTTAAGCCCAAACTAAGACATTAGGAATATCCTCTATATAACACTCCATGAGGTAACCAGCAAAAGTATTAGTAGCCCCATGTTGCTTATGGGGAAATCAAAGCTCAGAGAGGTTGAATGATTTTTCTAGAGTTACAATACCAATTAATGTTGGGTTGTGACTCAAATATCAAGTTCTCCTTTTTGGAGTTCAATGCTGCTTCTGATTAGACTATCTTTAATAATAATTATCATAATTGACATTTATTCAGATCTATGTGATTTGAAAAGCACATTGTATATATTATCTCATTTAACTGTTCTCCTAAGAGAACATCATGAAGAATGTCATCATTTAAGTATCCCAAAGTGGTTTGGGAAGGCATATCTGGGACATATATTAAAGATTTTAAAGCATTTAATTTTAGTTAAAAAATTTTTTTTTCAATTTATTTTATGGAGAACTGACACGGGACAAGTGCTTACAAGGTGGTCAGAAAAAAAAACGATACAAGAATAATTTCAAGGTATCTCTTAAAAACTTTAGAATCCATTGTATAACATGGGAGACACTAGCATAGAACCATGCAGGATGGTGTGCCTTCATTAGAGAAGGTGCTGTAGTCTATGAACAAAGCAAAATGAATTAGCTCAGAAGAAACACGAGATGCATGAAGTCAGAAAAGTTACCCCAAATGTTCATATGGATTATTTGTATACAACTTGTGACAGAGCACTCCAAGCTTGTATTGGTTTGATCAGCCACAGTCATATACACTACAACTCAACTCTAACATTGTGATGTCATTTTGATTTTCTTCAAGAAGGAAGAACAACTGACCAACCAATTAACCAACCCCAAAGTGGTTTGGGAAGACATAGTTAGGAGATACATTAAATTGTTTTAAAGCACTTAGTTTTTGGTATTTCATAAAAAAAAAAATTCTGGTAACCTAAATTGGGTAAGGGTTAGTATGTGAAAATTGCAATAGTTACAGTTATCAAGAATGCATTTACAATATGAATTGTAAAAGAGTTTATATAAAGGTCAAACTGTATTGAAAGAGAAATATTTGAAAGGGGCACATTATGTATATGACAGCCACCCCTAAAAGAAACATACAGAAATTTTTAAAGATAAATGAATGGTTTCATGGATGAATCTGTCAAAAACATTAATTCAGTTGTTGTCCATACCTAAGATCAAAGGAAATTGGGCCACTGGAGAAGCCTGGGAAATAGACTTTTAAAAATGAGAAAATACAATTCTTAGTATCTAAATACTGTGTTTGCCTAGCCATCCTGTACAATGAGTGGGTGATTCATATAGTCACAGCTATCAATCAATGTGAAGTCACTAGCCAATCAGATAGTAACTGTGGGACCCTTAGCCCAAAGGGGGAAAACACTATCTAGCTAGTTTGTCAATTATGATGGAATCTTTCCTTTGTGGTAAAAACATTTTGGCTGGCATAGTGACAATGAAATACTGACTCCAACTCTTATTCCCAGGGCAGGAATTTTGAAATTGTGGAGTTTATCAAATACAGATGTCTGAATGTTAAGCACATCACTCACTGTCATCATCATATTTTAGATATCCACCTGGACAAGCATTATGCTAGGTTCTATACTTGACAAGTCAATTTAAAATAATTTGTTCTCAGTTTGTCTATGAAATTATACTGTTAAGCACCTTTGGAACATGTGAAATCATTGAAACTGCTACTTACCCAAATATTTGGCTAAATAAAACATGCATTTCCAAGCTTGTTTTAATCAAGCCAAAAAGAGTATGAAATGCTAGAAGTTAACAATCCAGTGCCATCTTTTGCATATGAAGACATCACTGGCATTACTCTATTGCACAAATATAGCCTGGAGTGTTCTCTAGCAAAATTTTAGCTCTAGAAGAGATGGATCCTGACAACAGTGACTGAATAGTCCCTTTCACTGGATTTCATAATACAGTCTTGACAGTTGATCATGTTGCCTGTAGGTTGCTAGGAAACGAATAAGGGGGATGGGGAATTAACTCAAAATTACATACACATTGTATGCATATTCTACCAAGGGCACATTACATAAATCATCATAGTATACTACAGTACCTCTCCATTCTGCTGTTTGTGAGAGGTTCAAATTTATTCTGAAAAAATAGTTGGCATTTGTTATTGCCCTATCCTGAAAAAGTACACAGTACTAGAAAACATGGACAGAATGTGCTGATTTTATTGATACTATGTGACATGAAATATTTATTTATTTATTTATTACAGAAAGAATGGTTTCATGTGAATATGTGTATTTCATTTCTATACAGGGATAATTAATAATTAAATTTAAGCATATCTTGGAACACTGTAAAATAAATGAACAAAAATGTTAATGACTTTAGGTTGAAATAATTTTGAAGCCCATGTGATTAGATACATTTATGAAGTCAAGTAATGTATATGTTTTTATTATTATTGAACCAGATGGATGATTTTACCTGTCTGAGGAACTCCTATACTGGAATCTTTCTCTACTCTTGCAGAATAGCTATTAATTAGAGAGGGAAAAAGATCACTAAGTACACAAATAACTTGTCTGGAGTCAAACATGTAGCATGTGTCAGAGGTGACACTTTAACCCAGCTGCTTCTCATCATCCATAGAACTAATGCCTGTATTGTAGTTAATTATTTTTCTTGCTTGGAATGTCCTATTAGTGGAAACATACCTTCATTGAACAGTCACAATCCCACTTCTTTATTCATTGAAAAGGGAATCATTTTACAATCAGTTTTCTGCATTTGAGCTTCTCTCTACTTAGCTATGCTGATCTTCAAAGAATAGGCATGTCGCTGGTCCCTTGGTTCTTAATAAAAACTTTTCTAACAGTGAAACTGACAGAGATTTTGCTCTGCTTTATGTTACCTTCTCAGCAAGACAATGCTTCAGGACAGAAATTCTGTGGAGATGTTGGTAAATAGTGTTTGTAAAAACTCTCCCAGATATTATGTTGTGTTAACATACATTTTTTTATTAGAGGCATCAGGAAGACCTAGGTTCAAGTCTCAATCTGATCCATATTGCTTCTGTAACCCTGAGCAAATTACTTAATCTCCCAGTTCTCTACAAAATTTTCTTTTATAAAGATTATAAATTGACTCATGAATTAAAAAATATTTATATTAGCATTTTTGTGGTGCCAAAGAATTTGAAATAGAAGAGATGCCCATCAATTGGAGAATGGCTGAATGACTTTTGGCAATGAATGTAATAGAGAACTATTGTTCTATAAGAAGCGATGAGCAGGCAGATTCCAGAAAAACCTTGAAAGATTTACATGAAGTGATATTAAGTGGAGTGAGTAGAACCAGGAGAACACTGTATACAGTAAAAGGAGCACTACGTGATGAGCAGTTATGATAGATTTAGCTTCTTGCTGAAAAGCAATACAATAATCCAAGACAATTCCAAAAAATTCATGATTGAAAATGCTATCCACATTAAAGAAAGAACTATCAAAGAATACTGCTTTTACTTTTTTTTTGTTTTTTGTTTTTTTCTTTCTCATGGTTTTTTTCTTTTGTTCTAATTCTTCTATTACAACATGTCTAATGTAGAAATATGTTTATACCAGGATTGTACAAGGTTACTTGCTGTCAGAAAGAGAAGAAAGAAGAAAAAAAGGGAAAAAATGTAGAATTCAAAATCTTTTTTTAATAGCATTTTATTTTTCAAATATACATAAAGATATTTTTTGTAAGACTTTGTGTTCAAATTTTTCTCCTCACTTCCCTTACCTTTCCCCTCCCCAAGAAAGCAAGAAGTCTGATATAGGTTAAACATATGCAATCCTTTTAAACATGTTCCCATATTTGTCTTGTTGTGCAAGAAAAATCAGACCAAAAAGGAAAAAAAAAGAGAAATAATAAACAAACAAGGTGAAAATACTATGCTTTGATCAACATTCAGGCTCCACAATTCTCTCTCTAGATGTGGATGATATTTTCCAGCCCTAGTTTATTGGAATTGTTTTGAATCACAACAATGCTGAGAAGAGCCAAATCTATCACAGTTGATCATGGCATAACCTTGTTGTTACTGTGTACAATGTTGTTCTAATTCTGCTCACTTTACTTAGCATCAGTTCATATAAGTCTTTCCAGGCTACTCTGAAATCAGTTTGCTCATAATTTCTTATAGAACAATTATATTTCATTACAATCATATACTATAACTTATTTAGCCATTCCCCAGCTGATGGGCCATTCACTCAATTTCCAGTTTGTTGTTGCTTAAAAAAAAAAGAGAGAGAGCTGCTACAAACACTTTTGCACATTTGAGTCCTTCCTCCTCTTTTATGATCTCTTTGGGATACAGACCAAGTAGTGATATTGCTAGCTCAAAGGATATGCACAGTTTTATAGCACTTTGGTCATAGGAATTCAAAATCTTACATAAATGAAAGTTGAAAACTATCTTTTACATGTAACTAGGGAAAAAAAAGTAAAATACTATTAAGGGCAACAGGAGTAATAGATTGCAATTGTTAGGAGGAATTTCCTTATGTAAGAATATCCTTATCAAAAGTCCCATGCTTATTGTTTTCCATATTAGAATGTAAGCTCCTTGAAAGCAAGAATTTATGTTTTTTCCTTTGTATCAACAAGAAGTTCTCATTTAATTTTAATCATAAAAAAAATTGGACTAAAATCCTGGAGGCCATTAAATTTTAGAAATGCAAATAGTTGAATCATGTACTAATCATCTGAATTTTTAAAAGATACTTTTTAATAGTTCAGTGACTAGAAACATTATCATTTCAATTGAAAATTGAATAATGGAAGTGTTTTCTGGAAATAATTTTAAGAGTTAAATATTATATCAGTATTACAAAGCAAAAAATTAGATATTTATAACAAAAAAGCTCTGTGGAATGATGCAAAATCCCTTGTGGCAGCTAAAATTGCTGAAAACTGATGGTCCAAATAAATAATGATGGATGAATAATCTTTGTGGGACAACTCTATACCTACAATATAGGTAGAAAAAAGGAAAAAAAAGGTTAAAAGCATCAGCAGCAAGTATTGTAAAGAGGAAGCTTTGGAAACGAAGCAGATGTTCCCTTACACATTTATTGCTTGGTTTCCAATTAGCTGAAATCTAGATTAGTAAGTGAAGGTCTCTTCAATGTATCTCTTCTGGGATCTCTTGGTCATCTATAAATTATGATAAGGTAAGGATACTGGTAATAATATTCCTTAAGATATAGATAAATTCAAGTGGCAATAATCATAATTACAATAAAGATTGGCTATCTAAAGCTTCAAAGCTGGAAAAAAGGTGCTTTATATTTATATATATAAAATACAAGCTGTGAATCTCCTAGACCCACTTACATTGGCAAATCATGTCTCCAGAGTACATAGCCAGTCAACTAAACATTTATTAATGTTTGTGACAGGCATTGTGCTACTCCTCTCCCTGAGGAGGTTCTAGAGATAAACCTGGAAAATTTTAATACTGTCACTCATGAACCTGCATCCAGTGTATTGCCTCCACTATCAAACAAATAGTTTAGTTTTCTTGAGTCAAGGTCCAGTACTATATTCCCTGTCCTACTTAGCTTCCCATTAATATTTAATATCTCTCAAGTATCATTTAACCAATGTTAACTTTTACAAAAGGATATTTGGCAAGAACAGATAACAAGCAATACTCTTTTGCTTGCAGACCACAGTGTCCTGGTTCTGGGATCATTCATTACTGGGCTGGGTCAATCCAATGTTTTCCTCATGATTCTGCTTTTCTGCTGCTGAGACTTCAAAACTCAAAATTTTTACTTGGTCCATTATACCTTGAGTTCTTATTTATCCTAAGCTAAGGAAGGAATAAACACAGTAGAGATGAAAATGAGAGGCATCATATGTATAAACTAGATAGAGGATGTCTTTTTTACTGTGTGGGTTGCTGTTACAAAGAAATTTTGATTCAGAATTTCATATTAAATTATTTGAGTATATACATATTTAAAATTTAAAATCTGTGCATGTCTTATTTTGGTGGAATAACATTTTGTAAATATCATGGATTCAAATTTTATTTAGCATATGTTAAGGGACTGGTATGTTCAAGAAAGTAATTGTTTTTTGTTCTTGTTTTTTGTTTTTTTCTTTTTGCTGAGGCAATTGGGGTTAAGTGACTTGTCCAGAGTCACATAGCTGGGAAGTGTTAAGTGTCTGAATTCAGATTTGAACTCAGTCTTCCTGACTTCAAGGCTGGTGTTCTATCCACTGAGCCAATAAAGTAATTGTTAAATAATGTTAATTAACTTTACATTTTTAATAGCAGATTTAAAAAAAAATGTATCCTTCATCATTGTTGAAAGGTTCTTTATACTTCTTACCATTTGCACTTCTCTCCCAAATAATAACTGTACATTTTCTATTCTCTAGTACTGTCTACTTTGAAAACAATTCTACAAGTAATGTTTGAATCAAAGCACCCAAGCCAAGTACAGAAGAAATGATTCTTTGTTGTTCCTTTTAAATCCTTCGATTAGAACAATCTTTCCAAAACACTTTCAGTTGAACAAAATTGTTCCCCTTCTCAATCTATTTAGTTTTGTTTTTCCTTATTTATAGAAAACTCTGAAAAGGCAAGGTAAATAATAATTTCATGTGTTTGTATGCTATGTTCCATAAACCATTATTAGACATAGTGTCCAGATGGTATTAGAATTCCTACTTTGCAAAACATTCTAGAATTTTCTGCTTGCACTGCCCTATTGACACTATAATCTACATTTTGTGTGTTTGGAGGGGAGATGCATGATTTTGAACACTTTTAAAATTCTGGGTGTTAATTTTGTACAGTTTGGGGTATTTAAAACTATTTTACATACTAGAATTTGATAATTATGTGCATATAGAATTAATAGATTACAGAATTCCCTGAAAAAATTAATTTAAACAAGTTAATGATAGAGAAATAATATTGCTTCTTTATATTTAAAAGCATGTATTGCTGTTCTGTTAAAATATTTATTGCTACCTTTATTGTATGGTATCCTTCTATCCAAAAGCAAATATACATAATTGTAAAATTAAAATTGTAAACAGCATGGTAAAATCTTTAGATTAAAGCTATTCAAAATTTTTAAACTGAAGTGAATAAAATATACTTTCTTTTTTTTTCCATTAAAAGGAAAAATGAGTACTTCCACAATGAGGCCATGAAGGACCCAAACCTATTCACTAATAAAATTTAAAAAATAAAAAATTCACTAGTTGAACACACCGTGATCCCAGTGGGAAAATAAGGCAATCATAGTAGCTTCACCTCTGCTCTCTCTCTCTCTCTCTCTCTCTCTCTCTCTCTCTCTCTCTCTCTCTCTCTCTCTCTCTCTTTCTCTCTCTTTCTGTCTTTCTCTTTCTCTTTATCTCTCGCTCTTCTCAGTCAGAGGTCCACAGCATCTCTTCCTTCTTATTCAAAAGCCATGAGGGAAGAAAGAGGGATTTCATCTAATCAAGCCTTTTGTATGCATGCTCAGTTTTAGTTCATCAGCTAATTAAAAAGTCTTTTAATTTGTAATAAGCAGTTAGGATATCTGTTCTTGCTTTAAATCAGTTAGGCAAAAGGTTCCTTGATCAAGTGACTATGGAGTGGGTATAATACTTATGCAAGTTCTAAGGACTAGATCCTCCATTGCATTCTTTCCACTGTTTAAAAATTTGCGGTGCTCAGATCTAAAACTATATTATAAAGCAGTGGTCACCAAAACCATTTGGTACTGGATAAGAAATAGAGTAGTGGATCAGTG
>JAJPUD010000426.1:343151-377444 GCA_023553655.1 Myrmecobius fasciatus | reverse complement strand
GTCTGGAAGAAATTAGGCATTGACCCACACCTAACACCATATACCAAGATAAGGTCAAAATGGATTCATGATCTAGGCATAAAGAATGATATTATCAACAAATTAGAACAATGTAGGATGGTTTACCTCTCAGACCTGTGGAGGGGGAAGGAATTTGTGACCAAAGAAGAACTGGAAGTCATCATTAATCACAAAATAGATAAGTTTGACTATATCAAGTTAAAAAGTTTTTGTACAAACAAAATGAATATAGACAAGATTAGAAGGGTAGCAGTAAACTGGGAAAATATTTTTACATCCAAAGGTTCTGATAAAGGCCTCATTTCTAAAATATATAGAGAATTGACTCAAATATATAAGAATTCAAGCCATTCTCCAATTGACAAATGGTCAAAAGATATGAACAGACAATTTTCAGACGAAGAAATTGAAACTATTTCCAGTCACATGAAAAGGTGCTCCAAGTCACTATTGATCAGAGAAATGCAAATTAAGACAACTCTGAGATACCACTACACACCTGTCAGATTAGCTAAAATGACAGGAAATGATGATGATAACTGTTGGAGGGGATGTGGGAAAACTGGGACACTGATACATTGTTGGTAGAACTGTGAATGGATCCAACCATTCTGGAAAGCAATTTGGAGCTATGCTCAAAAAGTTATCAAACAGTGTATACCCTTTGACCCAGCAGTGTTTCTACTGGGCCTATATCCCAAAGAGATTTTAAATGAGGGAAAGGGACCCACATGTGCAAAAATGTTTGTGGCAGCCCTTTTTGTAGTGGCAAGAAACTAGAAATTGAAAAGATGCCCATCAATTGGAGAATGGCTGAATAAATTATGGTATATGAATGTTATGGAATATTATTGTTCTGTAAGAAATGACCAACAGGAGGATTTCAGAGAGGATTGGAGAGACTTGCATGAACTGATGCTGAGTGAAATCAGCAGAACCAGGAGAACATTATACACAGCAACAAGACTATACGATGATCAATTTTGATGGACATGGTTCTCTTCAACAATGATGTGATTCAAACCAGTTGTGCTGCGATGAAGATAGTCATAGGCCTGTGGGAACAGAGAGTGAACCACAACACAGCATTTTAACGCTTTCTGTGAATATTTCCATGCATTCTGTTTTCCTTCTTAGGTTGTTTTTTTTTTCTTCTTCTCTTTCTAGATCTGATGTTTCTTGTGCAGTAAGATAACTGTATAGATATGTATACATGTATTGTATTTGTCATATAATTTATCCTATCTAGCATGTATTAGATTACCTGTCATCTAGGGGTGGGGGGTGGGGGGAAGGAAAGGAAAAGCTTGGGGAAAAAAAAGTTTTTTTGCAAAGGTCAATGTTGAAAGGTCACTCATATGTTTTGTAAATAAAAAACTTTATAAAAAAAAAATTTGCGGTGCACAGCAAATTTATTGGAGAGCATTTTGACCACACAGTCCAAGCCCTTTTCAAAATGGTTTTCAGGGGTCCCAGGGAGACATAAGCACTATGCTATCACTTGTTTCTTCATTGTCATAGAGGAAAAAGTTTTAAAATAGCCATTTTAATGGCAGAAGTCACTATTGCCACTCAAATACAGAATTATTTACTTTCAATGAATGAAATACATTTTACAATGTTTATCAGAGGTTATCGTTTGCTTAGTACCAAAAACTTGTCCTGGATTTGTTGTGGTGATGGTGGAATTAGAATGTAATGATCTTTCTCAGTACAAAAACATTAAAGAAAAAAGCAAAGAAATCTAATTTTCCTATATCCAAAGGAAACAGTAAACTTACATATTTTTCCAGATCTTAAGTCAGCTGCCCAGTCCTTCCATTATGCCTTAACTCCCTTGTTTGAGATTCAGTGCCTTAGAAGAGTGGTACTATGGATATGAGGTTCCAGTTCCAGTATTCATAGCAGAAGAAAATGATGCTGAGAGCTAAAGTGATTTATTTGCTCATAATCACCTAGCCAGCAAGCATGAGAGGAAAGATTCAAACCCAAATCCTTGGATTCCAAAGTACTCTTCACTCTAAGGTGCTATGGTAGGATTGGCAGGTTATATTTCATACATACATACATACACATAATATTTTATTTCTCCCATTACATGTTAAAAGATTTTAGTTTTTTTAAAGTTTTAAATTCCAAATTTTATCCCTTCCTACCTCCCCAAAATGATATGCAATCTAATATAGGTTACATCTGTTTGCAATCATGTAAAACATTTCTGTATTTTTCATTTTGTGCAAGACATAAATTTTTGAAAAAAAAAAAGAAAGTGAAAATAGCATACTTCAATACGTATTCACAAAATATCAGGCCTTTCTGTAAAAGCAAATAGCATCCTTCATTAGGAGTCCTTTTGATCATTGTATTGCTGAGAATAGCTAAGTTATTCATACTTGCTCAACATTTAATATTGCTGTTACTGTATTTAATATAATATGTACATATATACTATAATATGCATATACACATGTTACCTGTATATGTGTATATGTATAAACATATAATATAACTAGGTCCCAAGGTTATATTATGAAATAAGAATTCTTTCAGATCTCTTAGGAAAATGCTAAATCATTGTTTTTGTGATAGCCCTTGATTATATCACTTGATTAAAATTGCATAATTCAATTTTGCCTTATTTCATTATCCTTATATAGATTGATGGCATCAATATGCTTTTGTACTCCTAATACAGATTCTTTTTTTCTCTATAAATTATGTTTCTTCTTTCAACACTCTATTTAAATGCTTCCACACCAAGCTTGTCCCCTCCCTCCTCCACCCAAGATAATACTCTCTTCCTTCTCATTTCTCCTTGTACTTTACTTATGAAGGAGTTTTATACTCCTAGTAGAATTTAAGGCCCTCTAGGACAGAGATCATTTTTGTCTCTGCATTATTTGTGGTTAGAGCCATGCTTTGCACATAATTTAATAACTATTGAATCGAATTGAATAAAGAAATATATCTCTTATTTACAATATTTCTGATAGTTTTATGTAGTATTGTATGTGCCTACTTATTTGTCACATTTAAGTTTATTTCCCCGAATGGAAATTTGCTCATTACTTTTTGATGTCATTAGTTGCCAACATCAAATATACCTTCACATAGCCATAGACTGAATTCAATATATTGTATATTATATCTTGTATAGAAAAACAGAATACACATCAACAAGGAGAGTGCAGAATACTCAGAGGAGGCTTGGTGATTGATTGGTTGAGTTACATTGTCCTCTCCAGTATTGTTTTCCAAAGGTATTTTAATATACCCCAGATCACAAGCTGCTTTTTGTGTATCTATTCTTTTTCAATGTTTTTGTTGTTCACAAAAAGAGTTTGAATAATGATTTCTTTTCTCTTGTGGCTAAACATCTTTCCTAGAACTCAGTGTTTGTGAGTTAAGGTCTTTCCCAAGCTTTCTAATATATTTTAAAAAATGAAATAGCTGCTCATGATGAATATTCTTTGCTTTGGTTGATTTAGTTATTCTGACTATCTCTATCTTGCCGAAGAGGAATCAAAGTCTAGTTCATGAATTCTCCCATAATTGTTGTTTCTAAAGAATAAGATTGTCATTGTTAAAATAAAATTACCAATTGTAATTCATTTCTTGCAATTCAACCTAATGTAAATCACACAAGGGGCAGTAAATCCAACCTAGGCAAATGTAGAAAAACACATTGTTTACTATTAAGATTGTTTTTGCATTTAGTAGCCATTATAGGAAAAAGCAAAGATAGAAGGCAGGAGTGGGGTGGGGAGTTGGGGGGGGGCAATGTGGGGGGAGAAAACTATATTCTAAGGTTCTAAACCCCTTAGAGGAGGCCCTAGCAGAAAAAAAAAATGAATTTTTTTTAATGGGAGAGAATATTTCCTTAAAAGGCAAAGCTCAAAGAAATAGGATAGTGGGAAAGGAGGGGGAAAGGGCAAGATATGGTGGCTTCTGCTACTGATTGTGGAGTTTAGGTACTCCATGGCTTCTGCATTGGGAAGATAATTCTAGCTTTGGGTTAGAAGAAAGGTACCTATAATCGCTTCTCCTTGAAGCAGGTCGGAATGAATTAAGATTTCTTTTTAACCATTATATCATTTCTTTCATTATTCCGGGTAGACTGAGTAGTGGAAAAAGAAAGACTGAATAATGTTTCTGACGTAGCCTAGGTTATGAGCATACACTCACCCCAGTAGGTTGGCTGGACTAAAATCCTTCTAAGTAGAGCTTGTGGCCTGAGCATTCCAAGGTTTTGCTCTTTTATAGTGGATTAAATCTTGAAAGCTACTGGTATATGTAGAAATGTCAATATGTTTACCCTTTTCCTACCAACCAAGGCAGACTCTGTAGTACTTTGTGCCATAGGCTGATTATGCAGGGTGGATATGCAATGTCTTGATCAAATTATCCCCAATCACTAAAATTTAATCATTCATTCCTTTGAGGTATGAATGGATGGGCTGAGGTGAGGAAAATGTTCTTAATCCTTTTAACAGATATGCCAATGGACATACTGTAAACACTCCTCCAAAATCTCATCAGAGTTTTCAGTTTTCAGTCTCCTTCAGTCCCCCTCACTGGGACTCACCATATTGATGGAAGTCTTGCCCCAATTGCAATTCAGAGTTCTCTGGCTCAATCCTTTAGCCTTCCCACTAACAGGGACTGCAGGAATATTCTGACAAACCCATTTCCTCATCTATAAAATGAAGCATTTAGAATAGGTGATCTTTCATGACTCTTCTAAAAAGCATCTGATGCCATATAATCCTTTTTTTTTCATGTTATAAGGAAACCAGTGATGACAGAAGTGACTTGTCTGAGGTTATGCAAGTAGCATGTATTAGAAGCCATGTCCTTTGACTCTCTTTTCTTCCCCACTGTACTATAGTGACTGCTAGTTCTTTGATATTTTGAGAAAGTACACTTGCAAAAATGGAATACTGTGATAAAACATTTGCTATTTGTTACTTTGTACAAGCAGTGTTATTTTTTTCTCTGAATCATAGTCTCAGCAGTGTTCTAACTTGTTATTTGAAGATGCAATAATCTATTTCTCTTTTAGAAGAGATTAAGAGAGAAGTTCTATTTGTGGTCAACTAAATATTCCATAGGACTTCTAGTAAGGGATGAGTGATGATCCTTGCTATATTGGGGTTCTCCTATTAAAATTTCCTACTTTATTTTAATCAAATATCTAATTTTTAAATATTTTTAAATAAAATTTTAAATAAATTTTAAATATTAAATTTTTAAATAATTTAAATTTTAAATATTTTAAATATTTTTAAATGATAGGATGGCTCAGATTTAGAGTTTGGGGTGTGAACTTACAGAATAATTTATGAAATGCTAATTGTTTTTGTTTTGTTTTGTTTTTGGGTTTTTTGTTTGTTTGGGTTTTTTTGCTGAGGCAATTGGAGATAAGTGACTTGTCCAGGGTCACACAGCTAGGAAGTATTAAGTGTCTGAGTCAAATTTGAACTCAGGTCATCCTGACTTAGGACTGGTGCTCTATCCACTGCACCATCTACCTTCCCCAGTGCTAATTGTTCTTGAGAGGAAATGTGGAGTAAGGGATGGAGAGCAGTTATCTGACACAAAAAGATCTGAGTTCAGGTCTCACCTCTGACATATACTGACAGCATGACCCTTGTCAAGTAACTTAACCTCTTAGAATCATAGATCTCAGCCTGAAAGTGACCTTAGATACCATCTAATCTTACTTCCTCACTTTATGGAGGAGGAAACTGAGACCTCAGGATTTTGTGACTAGCCTAATATGTCAGGGATAATAATATATGCTGGATGTGAGATTTGAATTCAGGTCTTCTGACTCCAGAATAGTAGTGTTTCTACTTTCCCATTTTTATCAGTGCCCCAAATGAGACTACAAGTTGTACAGCAGGAACTTCTCTGCTTTGGTAGAGGGAGTTTTTTTCATTGGGAGTTCCCTTTGCAAAAGAATCATAATTGTTCTTTTTTTAATGTATATAATCAGACTTTCAAAGGATTTAAAAACTTTTTTTTCCTCCTGAGAAACATGAGATACAAATATTATTTCTATTTTGCAAATGAGGAAACTAAGGTTCATACAGGCTAAATGATTTCCCAAATACCCACATATCTAGTAATTGGTCATTATGGCCCCCCTCCCTTATTTTCAAGAAACCTTCATGTCAGCATTGTCTTCTCATGCCTATTAACATATTGCTTCTCCACAGAGTACTACCATGTGTTCTTTAGAAGACTTTGGGAAAATAGCCTTTTTTCAAATGAAATGCTTGATCTGTATGATTTGATTAAGATGTGTGGGCTCAAATGGGATTTCAACCAAACAGTTGTCAGGCGGATGTAAATATTGAGTGAACAGCTGGTATAACAACCTATTCACCAGTGGAAATTTAGTAGAAATCTTCCATTTCGTCAATGTTTTCTGGACAGAACCCAAGACAGACTCATGAGAAAGCCACTCACCTGTCCACCTCCATGGTCTGAATCTTCATATGCAGCCATTTGTAAGAAAGCTTTTAAAAGCCCCCAGCATACCTCAGCTGCCCAACACAAATATAAAAACACAGGATTATTGTCAGGGAAATTGCTCATGTTGATTAATTTGCCTTTGTTTTATCATATGAAGGAGAAGCATAGTAACCTACTATGGAGTGTGCACTTTATTAGCTCCATAGCAAACTCATTGACACAAATTGTCAGACTTTTAGTAGGAAATTTTAAACCTAATGAAATACATCCTTTAGAAACTTCTTTCAGCATTCTCTTAGTAGTGCCAGTAAAAGAAAGTTACAGATTAACATAGAACCTCCCTGCATTTCTGTTTCTCTATTTCTGTCTCTGTTTCTCTTTCTGTCTCTGTCTTTTTGTCTCTGTCTCTGTCTTTCTGTGTGTTTCTCAGTGTGTCTGTCTCTCTCCCTCCTCTTTCTCTCCTCCTCCCTTTTCTCCCTCCTCCTTCCCCCCTCTCTTATATAATGCTATTAACTAAACAATTAACTACTACTGCTTGAAGGCAAAGTACCCCCTAGAATGTCTGTGGCTTATCTGGTATAAGTCATTGTGACATTTTTTGACCTGGAGTTGAGGCTTTTGGGGTGGGGTTGATTCAAAGTAATATGTCTAATCTTTTACTGTATCTAAATTAGTGAGGGTGAAGGAATGTCCAATAACTAGAGAGAGTGAAGGTTGAGTGTGAAAAAAAAGAGTGTAGATTGTTTCTTAGCCAAACATCAATTTAGAACCAGTAGAGAGAGACATTTGAAGTTCTCTCTCCAGCCCCTCTCATTTTAAGGGAGGAAAACTGAGATTTAGAGAAGAGAAATTACATTACTCAGGATCACACAGTATTTATATAATTGTACAAAACATTTCTAACTAGATTGGCTTCATCAAAATTGGCCATCAATTAAGTGGCCAAGTAGAAAGGTCTATGCATGCAAAATAATTTATTTAACAGTAAATAAAAAAAAATCAAAGTGTTTCTAAGGTCATTTTTTGAAATTTATTTTTCTATCTTGCCATAGTAATGAAGGCAAGTCAGCTTTTGGCAAGTGGACAGTTTTCCCCCCTTTTTGATGGAACCAACTTCACATTTTTCTTATGATTCAATCAAGATAAAATTAGTCTTCTAAAAGTGTTTTAAAGTCACCGGTATATTCTACATCCAAGATGTGACAAACTCACTATGATTTTTCTATTTATTTTGAATCTTTTGTCAAAATTACAACTGTTATTTACTAAACTTAGAAAGCACTGATGTCAGAATTTCTAGCTTCATTGTGAAATAATCCAGAATCATCAAATTTGTACAAATATATTTCAGTTTCTCTTACAAATATAATTATGAAAAAGATATACTAATGAATAAGAAATCATTTAATTTCCCAGTTGGACATGAGGGTATCTATTCTAAAGTCAAGCTTTCAGCATTTAGTACAGAATCAAGCATATAGTATTCTAATTAACTTAAATTGCCAGTATAAACCAGAAACATTACATTGCTTGAGATATATTATAATTTATGATTGTGTGTCTTCAAAATTCTTTGAGCCACTGGAGAGAAATGGTTAATTCCCTCTAACCAAAAAAGCATTGTTATATGCTCCTCTTTTAGTATTATTTTATATATTCAAATTCCAATAAATATTTATTAACTGACTATGACATGAATTATAAATCAAATCTTCTAAAGCCAAATTGGTGGTGGTGGTGGGGGGTAAGGTCAAGATTGATTCATTTTGATCTGGATCTTTGTAATAATGCTTTAGCTCCTAAAGATTAGAAGCTATGGAAAGTCTATATTTATATTGCCTAAGCACAGTACTTTCACACACACTCAGTACTTAAAAAAATTTGTCGAACCAAATGCAATGTAACTATATTAAACTACGTACAAATCAAAAATAAAAAAAAGAAGCCACAAAAACTATGAAGTTGAGAAAAGAAGTGTGGTTAAATCTTCAGAAAAATGAAGAAATAATTTCCTAAAGATGACAGTGAAATGATGTCAACAAGGCTTTATTAGCACTCACTATTTGCAAGGCATTGCACTAAGCCTTGGGGATAAGAAAGGCTCAAGAACTCTTCATCAAATATTTGACCTTCAGATCACTAAGAAAGTGTCAATTTTCAAAAGAAAGAAGCCTTCAGAAGAAAAATAGATTCAAAGCAAAAGCAGGGCCCAAGGCCAGTGATGAGTTTTAATTTTTTTTTAACTTCATTTTGTTTCACAGATTATGAGTGAGAAATTATAAGATTATTCCCCAAATTTATAAAAAAAAAAAGTAGATCTTTGAATGTCATTTCTGGAAAAGAGGAAATCTTTGTCTATATATTATTGTTCTTACTGCCTTCCAGCTGTGTTCAGCTTTTAGGAGATGACCTTCACTGTCTTTCTATATATAACTCATAAAATTCATGGCTTAGAGAACAATTATGGCAGGGGTAGGATGTACTCCCTTGATTATGCAGTAGGGTATCATTCTCCCTTTCCATTTTTGGAGCATATTAAAGGTAATATTAAAAATGTTGCAGTTTGTTCTGCTCGCCTAATTGTAACAGTGAAGGAGGCAACATTGATTCTAGCTGATGGCTCTGAGTTTCAATGTTATTCAGCTGCACCTGGTGGGTGGCAGCTGTTGGGGATTACTGCAGGGTCCTTCCACAGGGACAGGGGAGCAGCAATAATAAATCAAATTTTAACTGGCTACTGAAGGGGTTTGTTTAAAAGATTTAAAAATTATTGCCAAAGATCTTAAATCTAAGTGTTGAGCAAGAAACAATGTGTGTGTATACACGTGTACACTATATATAATTACATATATTATATGTAATAATATATATTACATGCATAATTATATACAATTAGTAAAGATAAATGAGTTCCAAGATGTGACTAAAACACACATGTATATATATGTGTGTGTATGTATATATATACACACACATACACATACACATGTGTATGTACATTGATCATTACATACTTTTACCAAAGGTAAGTGATTCCTGAGATATATATTACACATATACACAGACATTACTTTTACTGAAATGAGTCCCAAGATATTAATTATGTATTCACATACAAATATGTATATATGCATATATATGCATCACAACAGCCACAAGGTATACATTACATTATGTGTAAATGCATATATATATATGTATGTATGTATATGTATAGATAAGTCAATCTCAAGTTACACATTCTATACTTATATTTATTTTCACATAAAACTCTGTTATGTGTATATACTCAAATATAAAGGCATCTAGGTGGTAGAGTGGATAAAGCACTGGCTCTGGAGTAAGAGGACCTGAGTTCAAATCCAATTCCAGACACTTACAAGCTATGTGATCTCAAGCAAATCACTTAACCTTGTTTGCCTCCATTGCTCATCTCTAAGATGAGCTAGATAAGGAGACACCAAACCATTCCAAATACATCTATCTGCATTGATCTTTGTGAACTGAAAAGTACTTCTCAGTGATTAGAATATTTTAACAATATTGCTTACCTCTATAAATTATTTCATTTCAATGAATGCCATTAATTTATTAACTTCTTTAATAAATAAATTTACATTGGTCACATAACTTAAATAAATTCCATAATTACTTTTCCAACTTCAAATGGGAATTTAGTATTGTAAAGTCACTCAGATGGAATTGATGGTTCAGTTTTTCCAGTGTGATACCAGCTGTGGGTAGAGAGCTAGTTTCAAAGACAGAATATCTCAGGTCATCTCTTACCTTTTAAGCATACTGCTTATGTGACCTCAGCAATTCATTTAATCTCTATGTGCCTCAGGCAACTCTCTAAAACTACTTTCAGAGCAAGTGCTGTTCTACTCTGGAAGAGGGAGTACTCACAGATCATGTCAAAAAAAAATCACCTATATTTTTTCCATTATTAAAAATAATCATTTGGAAGTCCTGTAGGCTTTTAAATATTTTAGGTGTTTAATTAGTGTCTTTTTAAAAACCAAATTTGCTTCCCAATAAACCTCTCTCCCCAGAACCCTCCCCTATAATGAAAATAAAGTTAAACAAAATTAGATGACATGATAGTGTCAGTTGTTTTAAATATGACATTCTGCTTCCATATTTTTTAATATCTCTGTGGAGAATGATAGTACCTAAGGTGAAGGATTCAAGGATTTGCCCAAGATTATTTTTATTTAGAATCTACAAACACATCTACTCAGCACATTAAAAAATAAATAAAGGAAAGATAAGCAGGTGTATTGAGTTAAAGTGTTGTTCTGTGTGGATTTTTCTCCCAAAGAGGTATACCCATCAGGTTTTCATATATGCTAGCAGAAGAATAAAGAAAAAGTGTGAGCTCTTAAATGGTTGTAAGTACAGCAGAGTATGGCTTATTTTTCTTCACCCACTATTCCTTGGTTCCATAATGAAATCCCTAACAGCAATATGCCCTTTCCCCTTACTAGGACTACCCTTTTCCAGGAGGAGCAGTCTCTTTTCTGCAAAACAAAACAAAACAAAATAAAATAGCATTGTGGTATATCCCATTATAGTGAGATTAAGTGATCTTAGTGCCTCTTTCTCTGCTGTGTGGGAGGTAGTCTTGCTGATTCAACTGGTAGATTAGAGGAAACCTAAAAATGTTATCAGAACCCGAACAGAACAGCAATAAAAGAATCATCTTTTAAAACCTTTTCTTTTCAGCATAATGTGTGATTGCTCAAAACTAGAAATGCCTAAACCATTAAACAATATAGCAGTGGTAAATAAATTGTGGTATATGACTGTAATGGAATACCATAATTCAATTAAATGAACAATTTTGAGTAATACAGAGAAATCTTAAGAGAAACTTACAAAATCAAATATGCAGAATAATCAAAATGCAGAAGCAGTAGAATAGAATGATACCAGCAAAGATCATATGCAAGCAAGAGAAGAAAACAAGCATTTATATAGCACCAGCTTTACAAGAGACATCTTCTAAATATTATTTCATTTGATCCTCACAACAACTCTGTTCAGTAGTTGCTATTACTATCTCCATTTTAGAGTCAAGTACATTGAGGCAGACAAAATTTAAGTGACTTTGTCAGGATCACCCAGCTAGTATGTGTTGGAGGAACTCATTTGAACTTGGATCCAAGTCAGCACTCTATCTATGTGCCACCAGCTGTCTTGAAAGTGAATAGGAAGGAATTGTGAATAATGCTGATGAAGATTTTATGACTGGAGGGTTATAATTATACCTTATGCACTAGAATTGTGTTATTTGAACGTAAATCATTATTAATCATGTTTGAATGATTGTATTGTTTGACACTATGATTTTAATAAGTTGTTAAACAGTTTTAAAAAGAACATAGAATTGTATATTCCATGGGTTACATTAGGTGACTTCTAATATTTGTTTTAACTCTCTGATAATAATTAACCTCTGAAATATTGTTTCCTACACTTAAATTAATCTTAATTTCATCTAACATTTATTTGATATCTATGTGCCAGTAACTCTGTTAAGAACTTTACAAATATTGTCTCATTTGATCCTCAGAATAATATTGAGGAAAAGAAAATATTGTGAAGTAGATGATATTTTTATTTACAAATTATAGTTGAAGAGACTGAGATAAAAAGAGGTTAACTAGAATTGCCTGGGATCACACAGCTAGTAACTATCTGAAGTCTGATTTGAATTTAGGTCTTCCTACCTCTAGTCCTGGCACTAAATTGAATCCTCTAGCTTTTTCTGTCACCTACATTTTACAGTATATTCCTTTGAACTGTCCAAGTGCTACTCCATTATAACAAAGAATTATAAAAGAGAGAAAACAATTCAGCAAAACTAAGATGTTGAAAAAAAATTTCATCATATATAGCATTCCATAACCATAGACTCCCACTTTTACAAATAAGGGAAGATCTCTTCTTTGGTGTCAATCTTTTATCTATCATTTCCACATTATCTATTTAAAAGTTGTTTTGAAGTCTGTTTCATGTTAAGTGCTCCTCAGAGAAATTGTTGATACTATCTACCCTAAGAACTAACATGATCACCTAAATGTTTAAGAATCACAATGATTTTAAGTGAGGGAAAGTAGAAATGAGACATAGCAAGAAATGGGTCACAGGCAATATAATATTTTGTAAAATGAGTCATAGGGAGTAAATGGTATAATGTTTTATTGTGGGGTTTTTTTGGTTTTTTGTTTTTGGTTTTGTTTTGTTTTTTGTTTTTTTGGTCAGGGCAATGAAAATGTAACAAAATAGTATAGTCCTAGATGACTTAGAATATGTTTCAATTGAGGGGTACCTACATAGGCTAGGATTTTTCCCAGATGCAAAAACAGGTCTTTCAACTTTGTGGTTTTTTTTTTCTTTAAGTTGTTTACTCCTTAGAATATTTCAAAATATGTGCATTTAATAAGTATATGTTTATCTGTATGGCTCATCATCACAATTTCTTATACAAGATTTCAATTTTGAAAAGTAAGAGCAAGTACATTTATTTTGTGGTCATAATCCCTTACCATTATATATGGAAAATATCTCATTTTACTCATTTTACTTCACTTTTGACTATTCTCTTCAATTCCATCCTTCTCTTTCCTTCCTCCCCCTTGCTAATAGAGCTTTTAGCTCCTAAGGCACAAAAGGACCTCTTTCTGAAGAATAACTGAAATTAACAACATTCATCACCTCTTGCTTGCGGCCACCTCTGTTATTTATAGCATAAGGTCTTCACCTTTTTCTGTTATGGGGGTAGCAAATCTTACAAAAAATAAAAATAAGTGTCTCACATAGAAAAAAAGAATCCACTAAGTTTTGTCCTATTTAGAAAACTGTCCCTCTTCCCAATCACATATTTTTGAAAATACTGTTATTTCTCCCTTATGTCTTCTTAAGCTTTCATATGATTAAGTTTGGTTGTACCTAATGGAAGGGAATTTCTCTTATTTTGTACACAGGTGGCCAGTCCATCATTTGAGTCTTTTCAAGCAATTCAAGCTGCTGTCACTGTGCTTTGCTTCAAGGCTGAGCAAAGTAAAGACCTTACTAGAGATTAATCTTATGACCTCCCATTCTGAAAGCACCTGTTTTTCTCTGTGCTATTTATTTCAATACTTTCAGGGTCACTGAGAAAGCCATTTTTAATTTTTTTTTTCTGCACACACATAAATGTACTCATATGTTATGTGTATGAGGATAAAATGAGAAATTTTACAAGTGCTTAAAACTGTGTTTAGTACATAATCAGCACTTTAAAATGCTTGTTTATATTTGTATGTGTAGATACAACATATATATATACATGTTTATATATGCATATATAGAACTATATGTCACCTATTTGTATATATACATATTATAGCATATATCTAAATATACCATATATGTGTCTGTGTGGCTAGTACCTGATGAATCATTTGAAAATTGTTTATGAGCAGAAAAAGCTCCAGTTATTTATGATTTCTTTTTTGTTTCATTTAATTAACAAAATATAAAGAATGAATTTTACTTAATAGTATGCTGCAGAATCTAACAATGTTGAAAATTTAGTGCCTACATGTCCTTGTACCAATTTTTAGAGATCTTACATTCATTTTCCCATCACAAATCATCATCTGCTTTTATCATTAATTCAAAGAATTCTTTATACCACATGAAGCAAGAGTGGAATAAGTAGGTAGGTATGGCATTCTGGAAAGCTGAGTTCTCCATAATGCTGAATGTTTACCATTTTAAATACCAGATTTATTATTATTATTATTATTAGGTAAATGCATGAAGTGGGAGCTTATTTTATGTTTCTTGACTTAGGATTGACTTTTTGATTGATCGCTTACCATTTACAAAGTACAAAATTGCTAAGTACTAGAGATTCAAATAAAAAAAAAAAGCCAGAAAGTCCTGCCTCTCAAAGAACTTACATTCTAATGGATGAGAAAACACACAGATGGGAGTCATGGTTATAGTGTGATACTTTGCTCAGGGAAGTTAAAGAGATGGTGAGATCTTATGCGATTAGATTAACATAACAGAAATATTGATGTCATTATAATGTTGATGATGATTATGATTATTCTGGTTTCCAGAATTGCAAGTGGAAGAATAAGAAAAAAAAGTATCTACATAATGATCCATGGGCAAAAAGACCCCAGGGCAGAATTTTCTCTAGGGCAGCAATGTCCTCATCTAAGAGGGAGGAATGAAATGAAAATGGTTATCTTTCTAAAGCATTTTGCACATTTCCCTTCTTTTCTTAAGCAAAGCATAAGGAATATTAATCTTAATTAATAATTAAGTGAAGGTACCTATAAGCTTAAAATATTCTGAACTTTTACACTTTGTATAAAGTTTAAAAGTATACTGTTTGGGAAGATAGAATGTACTTCATCCTCAATTAGTCAAATTAATATGGCTTTATGATTAATAACATTGTCTAGCCATAAAAGTCAAGTCAATCTCAATAAATGACTATCTGCTTTTATGAAAAAAATTCTGACTTTGGCAGGAAGTAGAATCTATGGACCCCCTAGATCTGGTATCTTAACTTTTTATGGGTGTGTGCCATGTAGTCTTTTGGCAGTCTGATGAAACATATGGCTCTCTTCTGCAAAAAGATATTTTAAATGCATAAAATAAAATACACAGGATTACAAATTAAATAAATTTTATTAAAATGCAATTATGAAAATTTTTGTAAAAATAAATTTTTGGACCACTAGTTAAGAACCTGTTTGGATTCTATGTTTCTGAGTTCAATTGCGAAGGCAGGAATTTCAGCTAAACAAAACAAACAAAATTAGAAATGCAGGGAATCTGCATGCACCTAGAACATAGCACAAGGACAGTTTTATAGTATTCATGCTTCTGGATGCATCTGCACCCCATTTTTTGAGAAGGAGAACTGAGTAAAACAAAAGAAATTGGAGAGCAAATGATTTTTCAAATAATTCAGAGACTCTTCTCTGAATCCTTAATTAATAAATATTTATCAAGTGCCTACAATGTGACAGGCACTGTTCTAAGAGCCAGTGGCTTAGAGGCAAAAGAGGCAAAACACAGTCTCTGCCCTCAACAAACTTGCAATACAATGAGGGAGACCACATAAAAACAAATATATACAAAGCAAGCCATATACAGGATAAATAGTAAATAATTTTAGAAAGAGAAAACATTGGAATTAAGAAGACTTAAGAAAAGCTTTCTGTAGAAAGTGGGATTTTAGTTAGGACTCAAAGGAAACCAAGGATGTCAGTGGACAGAGTGGAAGAAAGAGAGCATTCCAGCCATTAGGGATGGGCCAAAGAATATTCCAGGAGCCAAGAAATGTGATGTTTTTCTTGTGGAAAACTCAGGAAGACTCAATTGATGAATAAATGCTGTGGAATAAGATGTAAGAAGATTGGAAAGGCAGGAGGGGCTAAATTATAAGAACTTTCGATGCTGAACAGAGCATTTTGTATTTGCTTCTGAAGGCATTAAGAAGAGACTGGTGTTCATTGAGTCTGGAGAGATGTCTGTGTGATCAGACCTGTTTTAGGGAAATCACTTTAGTGCATGATGGAGGATGGATCATAGTGGGAAGTGAATTGAAGCAGTCTGACCCACCAGCAGACTATTGAAATTATCAAGGCTTGATGATATTGTTACCATAAGAGTGGTAGCAGTATTAGAGGAAAGAACTGAAGTTGCAAAGGTGAAAACTGAAGGTTTTGCAACAGCTTGGATATATAGCAAAAGTGAAGGTGTGAAAGAATTGTTTTGCAGTGGTTAAAAATTTATCACCAAGTGGCTAGCCTATAAGTCTCTGCATGCTTAATTAGGCTGACCCTCAGAAAGTAGACCTAATCTGTTACTCCAACCATACTTGAAGGGTAGTAGAAGTTGCCTAATTTTCAACAACACATTGTTGTGGCATGGGAAAATAAGTTAAACTTTGTGGATGTTTAAAGAGACAGCTCTAAGTTAAAAAAAAAAAAAAGTTTTCCCAGATTATCAACTATTTATTTCTCCCTTTAAAATCACATTTGAAGCTCAGAAAGCCTTAAAGCTTCCTGGAATTCCTTTGAAAAATTTTGAAACATCAAAATTTTTGCTAAAAATCTCCTGAAGAAAACAAGGACCACCAAATGAATGATGAAAGCAAAGCAGACACCTTTGCAAAAGTTTCCATTTGGCAGAATTTCAAGTTCAGAGAGTTTCTTTCATATTGAAAGAATGACCAACTCAGAACATACTTTTTCAAAATTTAGTTGAACATTTAAAAACACATTGTACAATCTTACATATAGTCTACCAAATTCAGAAGAAAAGTAAATCCTGAAAAGTTAGTGAGAATCCACAACATCTATGAGCAATTTTTTGAAATATTTTCAAATCCCAGGTAGGCTACTTAGTTTCTCTGCAACTTGGGGAAAAAACATGTCACCTGTCTGGTCTTCCTTTTCTTCATCTGGATAATAATGAGATGGGCCAGATGGCCTCTAAGCCCTGTGTATTATTGTCTTTTTTCATCTCTCTGGCCTTTCTGTCTTAAAGTTGCAAGTTTTTATTTAATTATTGACATTAACATCCTCAATTTTATAGCATTCATATGAAGTTCAGTATTAAAATATTTGCAACTTTAATGCCTGAGATGGAATATCTTCAATTATCAAAGGTGTTTAATGATTGACAACAGTGGGCACTTTCATTATTAGATATCATATTACTCAGGAGGGAAAATGTGTATATTTCTTTATTGGGCTTTCTTTCGATTGATGTAAGTATTTGGTTGCCCATAAGATTCTGATCAAGTGAGATAATACATGCAAATTTCTTTGCAAACATTACATATATATGTGTGTATGTGTGTTTGTGTATGTATTCTGTTGCTATTAGAGGAGAGTTTATGAAATAGAGATTAAAGCAAAACCTTTCTTTGGTTCTACTTTTAAACTCCTTGAGAATTTTCATATATTTTGCAAGATATGGCAGTTGAAAGATGGCAGGCATGAGTTGTAAGTAAATAGCATCCTTTCTTATGACTGTTCAAATGATTTCTTTTTGCCCATCTTACTCACAGAATTGAAAATGATGCCTATAAAATGTGGGTTTTAACTTGTAAGGCTGTTTACGCATTTGGAGTTTGCTTATTTTCCCAAATGTGTGTACTTTAAAAATAATCATTTATGTTACATGCTCTTCTGGCTTTTGACTAGAGTTGAAGTTTGGATTAGAGACAATGGGTACTGTGATGTACGCTATCTGAATATGCATCCTGCTGAGAAAAAGGTACCAGTTTTTCCTCTGTTTAAGTCAGCAGGAAGCTCCCCTTGAGTTTATCCGGTTGAGCTGAGGCCTGTCATCTGTATGCCATCCAGAATTTGAAGGAAAAAATTTCCCCAGTGTTATGTAGCTTCAATGCAGAATGCTATAAAATGTTCCATCTATCCAGAAACAGGTGCAAATATCATTTATGATAATGATAACTATAAAACCAAGCAAAATTTTATATTATAATGTGCAATAGACCAATGCCTGTGATATGAATATCAAATATAGGAAACTATTTTGCTGCAGCTCAGGTTAGATTTAAGAGGCTATAAAAGCTATTATATATGACTTTCATCTTCACTAGATAACAGCCATGTTAAGATTATCTATATGGATATATGTGTATACTTATAAATATATTGAAAAGCAATTTTGCTTATCTCAAAGGGCAGAGTTTGACTTGGTCGCACTAAATTCATCCCCCTAAGATCCAGCATGATGCTTTGTGAAAAGAGAAGTATGTTTGAAGTCAGAAGGAAGGATTACATTTTGACTTTACAATTTCCTTTTTGGATGATCTTGGATAATCTACTTCTCTGTGGGTCATAATTTTACTAATTTGTAAATGGAAGTCATCATCTATTTTCTTATGTCTTACTCTATAATAATACTCTAAAACCTTCATTTAAGACCAGAGGAAATCTATGATGTCAAAAAAAGGCATGGAAAGATTTGCATGTATGGACTCAGTGAAATGAACTGAACCAAAAGAGCAAGCTATTTATTGTAACATTGATATTATAAAAATCAATAATTTTTAGAACTTTTATAATATGATGAAGATTGAACTAGCAGAGCTAAGAAAACAACTTATATAATAACAATGAAACTATAAAAATAGACAACTTGAAAGGTTTATTAACTGTGATAAACAGTTGACTTTTCATGATTCTAGACTACTGATGAGGAAACCTGCTATATATGGAAGATGAATTTGAGGTTCAGAATTATATTAAAATAAGTATAAATGCATATGAACATGTATATTTTATTGGACAATAAGGTTTTGATTTACTATGCATATTTGTTAAAAGGAATATTTTCTTTTTCATGGGGGTAATAAGGTATGGAGGGAAAACACATTTTCATTAATTTTTTGTTGTTGTTAATAGAGTTATCAGAATGCTTTAGATGAGAAATGTCACATACACTTTTAGATAGGAACATTGTATTATTAGTTTTACATAAGTATTTTACTTTCTTACCAGTGACCTCTTAGTTATAGTTAGGGAATAGTTATCATGAGCAATTATTTGTAATGTCAAAAGAGGCACATGAATAAAAAATTTTAAAAATGAAGGCTTTGAACTAGATGACTTATAAAGTCCTTTGCAGCTCTGTGATAACATTATTTAGTTTCCTCAATAATTTCTTCTTTTTTACATTCATTTTATATTTTACATTTAAATTATATTTCATTGCTTTTACAAATTGGGCAACTAAATAGTTCAATACTTAGAGAACTTAGCCTAGACTCAAATCCAGCCTTAGCTATTTATTTGCTATGTGACTCTTGGAAACTACCTTCATTTCTGTCTGTCTGTTTCCTCAATTATAAATGGCGATATTGACAGTTCCTGAATCACAAGCTTGTTGTAAGGATCCAATGAAATAATATTTGTAAAATGTTTAGCACATTTCTTGGCACATAGTAATGCTATATAAATGCATATTTACCTATTTCTCCTATTCACAATTAAAGACAGCCAAGCAAGCAAGCAAGCAAGCATCATTTAAGTAAAGCCAGTAAGGCATCTATAAGGAAGGAAGTAAAGTTTCAAAGTAAATGAACCCCTACCAGGATTAAAAACTATATCAATCAGGGAGTTTACAATGATGTTTCTATAATGGTAGTGAATGAGATGGAGATCTCTAGAAGACAGTTGTTAAAATCGAATAGAATTGGAGTAGGCCCAAAGGTAGTCAGTCCTTGGGTGTTGACCTAAGGACATACCTACTTCCCCTTCCTACTATTCTCCCATGACATTATTTCCTTCCTACCTCAATTAAATATGGGCAGCTATGTACTTATTGGCTAACGTTCAATTTCCTGGGTATTCCTGAATGTAAGACCCTCAGCCAATGAGGATGAGGATGAGGGTCAGTGATGGCTGAGTTTTTGTATTAGGGACTATTTAAACTGCTAAACCTGTCTCCAAGGTACCTTTTCCCTCCCACTGCTTGCTTGACTGGAAGGATACCAGCTTCTCCAGAGAACATATAATAAACCTTTGCTTTTCTCCTAGAAATATCTCCAGTTTTTTTTTTTTTAATATAGTGGATACTCACCTCTCTGAGCCACATAGCAGTCTACAAGACTGAGAAAAAGATTAAAGACATTGGTTCTAGAAAGCAGTGAAGGCAAGGGGAATTTTGTTAAGGACTTGAAAAGAATGTACTATGACTATATTTCTGCTCATGACAATTAGCAACAATTTATTTTCATTAAATTTTAAATTTCTTGAGGGCAGGAACTATCTTTTGCTTCTTTTCTTCTGTCCCTAGCACTGAATAAATGTTTATTAAATAGAATTTAATTGAATATTCTATTAAAGGAGAACTTGAGTGTGATGAAAGAAGGCTTTTGTAACCTTTAGATTCTCAGGGACAATAAACAGTTGTTTATGAGAGTCAAGATAGCACCATGGAAAGAGTAATAGACTTCAAGTCAGAAGATCATTAAAAAGTAAATAAATTGAGGCTAATAACTATGGCAACAACAAACTTTGTTTTTGTTCATTTGTTTTCTTCTCTTGGGAACAAGAAGATCAAAATAGGATAGCGCCATAACTTGGAGTAGATAGAATGACTCTAGAGATCAAAAAGAAAGGGAGAAAGGAGCTCCTCTCTTTCCCTTATCTCTCTCCTTTTACTCTCCCTCTATTTCTTTCTCCTCTCCCTGTTTCTTTTTCTGTCTCTCTTTCCCTTTGTCTCTGTCTACCTGTTTGTTTCTTTCTCTGTATGTGTGTGTCTGTCTGCCTCTCCAAACAGAATGATGTTTGAGCTACAAAAACAATAAATATTGTTAGTAACAAACTAAAAACCTAAGATAAGTGAGATACTAGGACAGAAACTATCTAAATTCAATGAGTTTGAAAATAAATTATACGATCTAGATCAACTAAATCTCAGGATAGGAAAAGAGCTGGTAGGTATCCTTTTCTAAGGCACTTTTAGTCATCTTTGAAAATATATGGCATGACAGGCAGCTAGATGATGCAGTGGATAGAGTACCAGCCCTGAAGTCAGGAAGATTTGAGTTCAAATCTGGTCTCAGACACTTAACACTTCCTAGCTGTGTGACCCTGGGCAAGTCACTTAACCCCAATCACCTCAGCAAAACAAAACAGATAGATAGATAGATAGATAGATAGATAGATAGATAGATAGATATATGGCATGTGGGGAGAGGTTGTATAATACTGGAGATAAGTAAATGCTATGATTTTTAAAAAGTAAAAGAGGAAAGAGTCTTCATTTGCCAGTAATATTGACTTTGAATTTTGGTAGATTTTTAGAAAATAAGAGTATTTAGAAAGTGTCTAGAAAATAAGAGTATTTAGAAAAGTATTAAGAAACAGGATCTAAGAAACAGAAAGATATCATAATGAACAGATCATGCTTTTTCTTTTCTTTCTCTTTTTAGCATGATCTGGTGAGAAGAGAACAGTGTGAAGGACATATTATCAACACTTTGATTTCTAGCAGGCATTTGACAAAGTCTTCCATGATATTCTTGTAGAGAGATGTGGGTTGTTTGTTGGATTTTGAACTAACAATAGATGGAAAAATGAATTAATATCAAGTTGGAGGAAAGAATCACTTCTTGCCCTTGTAATTTTCCACATTGCTTACCCTGTCACAGATGAAGACATAGAAAATACCTTTTTCCATTTTGTAGAAGGCACCAAATTAGAAGGGATAATTGATACATTAGCTAATATATATTCAGCATTCAAAAAGGTTTCAATATTCTAGAATAATTGACTTACTCTAATATTGAACCTAATAAGGATAAAAATATTTGAACTCTTCCTTTGGTTTTAGCATATCAATGATACACATGAAAGTTAGACAAAACATGACTAGATAAAAGTTTCTATGCAAAACATCAGTGAATTTTTAGTAGATGGTAAGCTTAATGAGGGTCAACAATATTACATGATAATCAAGAAACTAGTTATATCTTAATTTTCACCAAGAAAGGCATATCACCTATAATGATGTAGTATGATACATTGGAAAGTATACTGGATTTAGAGTGATCTAGATTAAAATATCAACTTTGCTATACTTATTCCTTATGTGGCATTGACCAAATTATTTCTCATCTTTGAACCTTAATTTTCTAATCTATAAAATGAGTAGAAGTGGATTAGATGAGCTCTATGATCCCTTTTGGCTAGTCTGTACTCCTATGAGGTGATAACTCTTTCAGGACTCTGACTTGATTGGATTACTTTGGTAATAATGCAATTCAGGTCTTTGTGCTGTATTTTTGGGAGGACATTGACAAGCTGAAGTATATCCAGGGAAGAGTAGAATAAATTATATTACAGAAGTAGCAGCAATGCCATTTGATTAAAGTCATTGGGAATATGCAATCAGAGGGCAGAGTTGTGAACAAGTTGTGAGCAACTTTGGTGCAAAAGTGGGTTGGGCTGGCCCAGAAGTTAGTTGCCTTCTCTTCCTTTTAGATTTTCAAATAGAGCCTAAATGACCTCTTCCTGGAAATGGTATTTAGGATATTACATCAAGATAAAAATTGAACTGGAAACCTGCTGAGATCATTTTTTGTTCTGAGATTATATGATATTTCAATGACAATATTGTAAGATCAATTGGATTTACTTCAGTAGTTTTATGTTTAAAAATATTTATTGTGATCATTTTATTACATCTTTTAGAATCTCTTGTTTTTTTTTCAAGGATTTAAATACAGTTATTTGTATATGATATCCATTATTAGATTGTTACCTTGTGATCATTGTCTTCTAAAATGCCCTGGGATGCATGTTCCATGATAAGTGCTAGAATTCACAATTCAAATAATATATATGTAAGTATAAGTAATTGGAACAAGACATTTCTTATGCCTGAAGTTTATTGAAGTTTTGCCCCAGTAACTATTATTTTGAGCAACTTCTTTTTTTGTCATTTTAATCAGAAAGTGGGGCACCTTTATAGAAGAGCTTTCTTTGATGACTGCTTTCAAAAAGAAATAAAGGTTCTTAAGAGGTTAGTGTCTAGTGGGGTTATATCAAATGTGGTGACAGATTTAAAGAAGATCTCTAAAATAACTAAAATCCTGAAACTACAGGCTTATGTTCCTGAAAGTATTGGTTTAATTCTTTATACTTTTTGGTACCTTTGCTTCATAGATTAAACCCATGACCTTATCTGATTTGGGTGAATATAATTATCTAAATGAAAATTATCTTCTTGAGATTTCATCTTTAACTCATATCTGCCTAACACTTGAAGATTTTCCAAGATACCATTCATTTGCCATCTTCTAAAAAAGATAGTTCAAATATTATTCCTATTTTATATATGAGGTAAGTGAGGCTTGATGTGATTAAACACTGGTTTGTGTTTTTCCTTTGTTTTTGAAGCAGTCTATGACTTCAGGGAAGTGATACCAAGACATCTAAGTGAACTGGATTTTTTTAGGGGGCAGGGCTGTGCAAAGGTACCAGCCACACTTTCTCCTCTGGAGAATTCTGAGCCAGTAGCAAGATACAGATCAGGATGACTGGATATGACCTTAGTTGCAGTAGGAAAGCCTTTTAAAACTAAGGTCTTTAAACAGGTCTCATTTTGACTGAGGTAATGCCTAATCAGTGATTGAGTCTTGGTGAGAAATGAGACCTAGAATGCCCTCTTTTATTTAGTCCAAAAAAAAAAAAAAAAATCAACCTGGGAGGAAAAGTCCCTCAGAGTTTTTGGCCTAAACAGGAAAAAAAAATGCTATTTACATTCACTCTTAGCCAATCAGGGTCCAAACAATGACTGAATAGGGTTTGTCTGGGGATGTTGTGATCACACAGCAAATAAATATCCTAAGTAAGATTGAAAGCCAGGTAGCCTGACTCCATCTTGAGAAATACTGAGACTACATCTTACTACAAGGATACAATGAAATAGGTATGCTAAGAAATACTCAGTGTGTATTCTGTTTTGAAATGCTCATTAATCCTATGGCAAAGTACAAATATCTGCATTACAAATAATTGAGTCATTTTAGTTATATCTAACTCTGTGTGATCTCATTTGATTGTTTTCTTTTTAATTTTTTTTTTTTTTTTTGCTTTTTTGCTGAAGCAATTGGGGTTGAGTGATTTGCCCAGGGTCACACAGCTAGGGAGTGTTAAGTTTCTGAAATCAGATTTGAACTCAGGTCCTCCTGATTTCAAGGCTGGTGCTCTATCCATTGTGCCACTTAGCTGCCCTGATTGTTTTTTTTGTTTGTTTTTTGTTTTTTTTGTGTTTTGTTTGTTTTTTGTTTTTTTTTTGTAGCAAAAATACTGGAATAATTTGTCATTTCCACTTCAGCTCATTTTACAAGTATGAATTGAAGCAAACATTAAATGATTTGTCAAGGGTTACATAGTAAGTGGCTGAGGTCACATTTGAACTCGGGAAGAAGAGTCTTCCTGAGTCTAGGTGGATGCTCTATTAAGTACAATGTGATGAGGCTGGGGTCCAGCATCAAATATTGGGGTTTGACCCCCAAATAATGGGGTTCATTCATGTGACATATTTACAACAGTTTTCTTATTGCCAAAAGGTACTTTTATTTATGAGAAGAAGTTACAAACAAAATGAAGAGATAAAATAGATGCTAGGTCTGGTAAATATGAAATAGATTTAGGAGAGCATATAGTTAGCCAAGAAAGGATTTTTAGCAATTAACAGTGGAAAAGACAAGTTCCATGAGACACAGGGGAGGGGTGAGGAGAAAGATACCATGAGGCAGAACACTGTGGCTGTCTCCAAAAGGGATTGATCTCCAAAAGATGGCACGGGCCATGTACAGATTTATAGGGGAAATTTAACCAGGGGTGGGAGTAGGGAGTTAATCATAACTTGGCTTTCTGATTAGATACAGTAAGGTGCAGTTTCTCAAGACCTCTACTGTGGTTGGATGGTAAGGCTGAGCTGATCCCCATCAGTGTCCTTCCCTGCTTGCCTCGGGGCATATTATAATCTTATCAGTACTTCAGGCTTTTTGTGTCCACTCCATGTAGTTACTTAGGATTTCATCACAATACATACCTAAATATGACAGAATATTGGTTTCTTGGTCTTAGTTAATAATTGCTTAATTTTTCATAGTACTTTACAATTTACAAAACATTTTAAATATGTATTTGATCTACATTTTTCAGAAGAAATAACTGAGGCTCACAGAACTTAAACTACTTTCTCAATATACTAGAGTTGGTCAATTCCAGAAGTGGTTTTCAAAATGGTTTTTATACTCTTAGTTTGAAATTCTTTCCAAAATGTCACTGTTTTCTCTAATTCCCGTTTTGTACCAATTTTTAAAAATAGATAAAAAAAATCTATTCTATTTCAAATATTCATTATTCATCTTTATTTTCCCAAATTTTGTATGAGAATTACTTATTGACACTGATTTTGTATATAATCTTTTTTTTCTGACATAAAATTAACTTTGAAAAAATGAATTTTTTCTGATATTAAGACTGTTCATTTGTTGAGAATAGATTATGGAACTGAAACTGTTATTATTAGCTAGCATTTTATAGAGTGGTTTAAGCACATTACTAATATTATCTCATTTAACTTCCATGCCAACTTTGCAAAGTAGATGCTAGTATTCTCTCTCCTTTACTGCTGAGGAAATTGTAACAGATATTTTAAATAACTCACTGATGATTACAAAGATAGTAATTGACTGAGAGAGGGTTTGAACTCAAGACTTTATGACACCAAATGTTGTGCTTTGTCTACTGTAATACCTGACTGTCCTATTCTAGAGTATAACTAATTCTATTTTTAATCTGGGAAGAGAAAAAAAAAAACCAAAAACCTTTTTCTGCAATTTAATAAAAAGTCCAAAATTTTTCATTTCCATAAAGATTATGGAGGAAATTTTTTACCATAGTTATTTGTTCCTTTTGTTGTAGGAACATAAGGATCTGTTTTTTATTTGGTATATTTCTTTCCTAGCCTGAAATACTGGCAGTCTTAAAGTGAGAAGTTAGGACAGAATACCCTCAGCCTTCTTTTGAATAATCAAGGCAAAAGCAGTGTTAATATCTTAGGAGGATCATAGCTAGAAAAGTGTGTTGTGTATTCCTAAATATAGGTCATTTCTTTCTGGACTCCAAGTCTTACAAAGAAATTTAAGCATTCATATGGGCATGCTGCTTCCATCTATTTTCCATGATAAAGGCAATACCACTGAGTATAATTTTCCAGGAGACCACTGATAAAACACAGGCCATGGGTCAGGTCAGCCACATTTATGAGTTTTAGATGAAAATTTGATCCATAGGAGAGTTTACTGATATTCTATGTGACATTAGAAAAGGAGTGACAAAGAAGGGAAATTTTGGTAATAAATATCTCCTCTATAGGAGCTCCCTGATTTATAGGATGGAAGTTTTTATTTTTTAAACCAACTAAGCAATAATCAAGCAAACAAAATAATTCTTTTAGATGCTTTCACAGGTATTTGACAATTTTGAATGCACTTTTAGACTAGGAATTATATATTTTGTTTTCTTGAGCTTGGGGAATATTGCTGAATTTGCTAATTTCTCAAAAAAAAAAAAATTAGTCCATTGAGAAATATACTCTGTGTACTCAGTACCAGGGCAAATTCATGTTGACTACAATTGGATAGAATCAATCATTTTTGTTTTAATACAAGTGAAAATTGATTCTCATTATGAAACATGGATTTTTTAAAATCACTTTTAGGGGGAAAAAGAGTTTAACATTTGTCACTAGCATTTTGGATCATAAGATCTGAAACAAGGAGTCTGGTCTAATCCCTTTATTTGGGACTTGAGAAAATTGGGAAAAAAAGAAAAAACATGAAAAAAAAAAGAAAATTGAGACTAAGATGCTCAATAATTTACCAAAGGTCACACAAGAAGGAAGATATAAAAGCTAGATTTTTAACTTAACTGTTTTGATTCTGCCTTGTTTTCTTAGTCAGTCACAAGATCTATTCATGTTGACCATGCAAAAAAAAAAAAAAAAAAGCAGCCCAAGTTGAACTTTAAGATATCACTTACTTTAAGCATTTCAAGTTGATCAGAAATGTGAGTAAAAACATATATACACACATACACACACATATGCATGTATACTGATGTAAAAGAAATGAGGAGGGCTGAAAGAAATAATGAGAATTCATTTCAGTAAAAATCACAGAAAAAAAAGGTAGGGTAACAAAAATCATAAACTCTAATTCAAGAATACCAACAACATCAGAATCAGAATTCTCACTTATAAGTTACTAGTGTTTTATATTTTTAAAATTTAGGATAAAAATTTTGTGAATTTTGAGACTTTGATTTACATGCCACTTATAAATTTTTCTTTTAATATTAATGGTCATGAGATTAACAGATACTTTTCTTAATGACCTAAAAATCAAGAAAATATGTGGTAGTAGAGTGTGGCTCATTAGTTCCTTTGACTAAGAGATAATTCTGTTGCTTTTCCTTGTACAGTTGTTGAGAACAACAGTGGGATGGGGATTGATTTAGTTTGCTGGACTAGTACAAACATGCAGTTTTAAAATGAAATTTCAAATGTATCTATATGTCAGTTCTGTTTATACACCATGACCAAAAGTACCTAAAGAATATTGCAAGGGTCTCATTGTTGGCATTTCATTGCTTAATGGTTTATGGATCACTCTCTATTGTTATCTGGGGAGGGAACCTTCTGGTATGAAAACTACTTCTACTAATGCATATTCAACCCTCCTGAGACTGAGGAAATGAGCCTGAGAAAATTCCCTGAGGCACATTGAATTTAAATGACTTGTTCAACACAACTACTACATTTCAGAGATGAGATCTAAACCAAGTTTCTCTATGCCTCTTAAGTATTTTGTCTGCTATTCCATCTGCTTTTTCATCTACTTTAAAAAATCATAGAACTAGTCCAGCTCACTTATAAAGGAATTCTTACTTTTCCATACCTACTAGGTGTCATTTAAGTTGAACTTAGAAAATATAATTCATTGCTCACCTACCAGGTGTTCATTCTTCAAAAAGGAAATATCTACTTTTTCTCAAAGCAAAACATTTCACTTTTGGAAAATTATAATTTTTAGGAAGTTTTCTTTCCTTCCCAACTCTTACTTCCCAACCATCAGGCTTAAATTTGTGTCTTTGCAAATATAGAGTTCTACTCTTTGGGGCCAAATAAAACAAGTTTCATTCCCTAGTGTTATCACCACTGACCTCCATATTGTTTTTTAGGTAAGTCACTACATCTTCCCAACTGCATTTTCATGGTCTGTCTTTGCCTTAGAATTTTTTTTCTGTTTTATCTGCCTCTTTGTTTCCCTTACTTCCTTCAAGCTCCACCTAAAATATCACTTTGAAAAAACCTTTTTAAATCCTCCTTAATTCTAATGCCTTTTCTTTGTGATCATCACCAACTTATCATTATGGGTGTGCATGTGTATCTTGCATGCACATTGCTGTTTGTATGTTGTTTCTCCCATCAGACTGAGAGCACAGTGAAAACAAGTGCTGTCTTTTTCTTTCTTTTTTTTTTTTTTGTATCTCTATGGATTAGCATAATTCCTGAAATTGAGTAGGCATTTAATAAATACTTGTTGACTTGATTTAATGGGGGGGGGTTAAATAACTCCTCTAAATATTTTTTTGCAGAAGTACAGACTAAAAGAAATAAAAAGGCATTATCCAAAAGAATATCATGAAAAGATCCATGCACAAGGTGAGAGAGATCTAGGTCCCACTCCTATTTCAGACAGCAACCCAGGGTGAATCATTGGAAACCTCTGAGCTTCAATTTCCTTATCTAAAAAATAAAGGTAATAAAGTCTATAAAAGAAATAGCATGGAATAGTAATTAAGAGAGATCAGACTTTGGAGTCAGGAAAAGTTGAGTTCAAGTCTCACCTTGACACATTCTTAGCAGAAAACCCTGGACAAATCACTTAACCAGTCCCAGGTAACTCTAAAAATATTTCAGTGTAGGTGCCAAGAGTCTGCTACAGTGATGAAACCACAAACACAGTATAGTTTTGAGATTAAATTTGAGATTTGAGATTAAATACATTGACATATATATGTATATGTATATATATGTATATATATTATTTATCTCCTCTCTTTTTCTCTTTCTCTTTGTCACATTCTTTCTTTTTTTTTTGTATCTCTCTGTCTTGAAATTATTTAGGGTTATTGCTACCTTCTAGTAGGAAAAAAAGGGAAAGACTATTCAGAAAAAAATTGCAAAGAAAAGACATGAAAATAAAGGATTCCCCTATGTGGGTAGTTACATAAAACTAATACATAGTCTTTAAACTGCAGTTTTGATGAGTCTTAAAGATTTCTTTATTTTACAAATATAGTTTTTGATGTATTCAGGGACCGTTGGGCCACTAAAGATTCCAATTATTGTTTGAATGTCATTTTTAGCAAAAATGTTTAAAATAATTTCAAACTAGACCATAAACTAGACCTTGCTAGAAGGTCAAGAAGAAATTTCCATCTATGTAGAAAGTAGAAGGTAGCATTGGAGAAAAAGTCCAACCACATCAGAATTACAATTAAATTAGAAAATTTAAATCAAGAAAACATATAGTAAGTCACATTTACTTCTTTCTGTACAGTGTGCAAATTCATGCATTTTAAATGTGAAATGGAAAATTTCATGGTCTGAAAAGCAGTGGTGAGCTTGTAATCAGGGGCAGATGTATAGCACAATACACCCGTGGAAGCCTTTTTCTCATTTGAGGAAATTACCTTTGAAATGTTCTGGCTATATTATGGAGCTTCATGACCATGACTTCTTTTTAGTGGAACAAAGTGCTCACTTCTTTTCTGCTCTGAAAATCATTTTTCTAATCCAGTTCCTTGAAAATACAGAGCTGAAATGCTTATTGAAGTGTAGATACACTTGCACACATGCACACAAACACACACAGAAATATACCAGCATGGAAAGATAATACATCTTTCCATATATAGCAACAAAAGCAGAAAGCATAGTATTTTATGTTTTAGCTTGAATGTATATTTGGCATATCAGTCCCATTATAGTTAGATGTACCTTTAATCACTATTTAATTTACTATTTTTTCTAATAAATTTATTTATTTTTAATATATATTATTTTAGGAATCACGTTAGGAGAGAAAAATCAGAGCAAAAGGGAAAAAATGGGAGAAATTAAAAAAAAAAAAAAAACGAGAAAAATGAAGTGAACATAACATGTGCTGATTTACATTCAGTCTTCAGGCCCAGTTTTTTCTTTATGCATATGGCATTTTTTGTCCAAATTCTATTGAAATTGCTTTGATTTGTTGAACCACTGAGAAGAACCAAGTCTTTCATAGGTGATCAGTGGACATTCTTGCTGTTATTGTGTATGGTGTATTCCTGATGCTGATTGTTTTGCTCTGTGTAAATCTTTCCAAGCCTTTCTAAAATCAGCTTGTTCATCACTTTTTTATGGAACAATAATATTGCATTATCTTCATATACCCCAACTTGTTTAGCCATTCCCTAATTAAGGGCATCAACTTCTTTCCCAGTTCTTTGCTACCACAAAAAGAGCTGCTACAAACATTTTTGCACATGTGGGTCATTTTCTCTCCTTTAAGATTTCCTTTAGAACAGACTCAGTAGTGGCACTACTGACTCAAATGGTATGCACAATTTTAAAGCCCTTTAGTATAATTCCATATTGCTCTCCAGAATGGTTGAATCATTTTACAACTTCACCAGCAATGTATTAGTGTCCCGGTCTTCCCACATCCCCTCTAACATTTATCCTTTCTTGTCACCTTAACCAATCTGAGAGGTGTGAGATGGTACCTCATAGCAGTTTTAATTTGCACTACTTGGTCATAGTGTATTATCCTGCTGATAAATTGTTGTAATGTCTTTGCTAATATTTTATTTAAATTTTTTTGCATTAATATGCATTAGGGAATTGCTCTGTAATTTTCTTTGTTTTGGCTCTTCCTGGCTTAGGTATCAGTGCCATATTTGTGTTATAGAAAGAATTTACTTTACTCTCTGTGTCAAATGTATTTCTTGTAAACAACATACTGTAGGATTTTGTTTTTTAATCCATTCTGCTATTTGCATTGGTTTTATGTGAGAATTCATCCCATTCACATTCACAGTTATGATTCACAAATACAGCTCTGTATTTCCCTCCATCCTATTTTCTCCCCTAATATAAACTTTTGTTTTCTCTTCCCATCCTGTCCTTATTTGTGTGTGTTTTTCCCCACCCCACCCACTACCTTATTTCCTATCACTCCTCCCCCTTTCTCTTAATAGTTTTTTTTTTTTAAAACCCACTCCACCTACTACATTATCTTCTATCAACCCTTCCCCCATTCTCTTATGTTTTTTTCCCTAGTGTTTCTGCCTTGGTGTCTATCCTGTCCCCCTCTTTTCTTTCACTCTTTCTCCTCCTACTTCTTTATGGGATTAAACAAATTTCTGTACCCAACTGAATGATTAAACTTCCCTCAGACCAAAATTGATGCTATCCAGATTCAGACAATGCTCATCCCTTTCCTTTTCCTCCCTGGATTGTAATAGATATTTTGAACCTTTTGGTATGAACTAATTGTCCCAGCTTTGTTAGTCCATGTGATGCCCCATTTTGTCTACCCCAGTGTCAAATACAGTTCTAAGAGTTACAGATATTATTTTTCTTGCTGTTGGGAACTTGTGAACTCTTTCAGCCACCAACATCATTATATTTTTCACATCATTATATGGTAACTTGTTGATTAATCAGGTTTTAGTTCTAAGCTGTTTTTCTGAAAGAAAAAGAACTAGTAGCAAAATAAGAAGGATGATCACCTTTCCTTCACTAAGTAAGAGTAATCAACTCTAAACTCCAATAGTATCTTTAACAGCTATGTATGTATAGATTTTCTCCTGTGAGTAAATGTCAGTTATATCCAAATCTTTGTGACCTCATTTGGGGTCTTAGCAAAGATAAAAGAGAGGTTTGCCATTTCCTTCTTCAACTCATTTGACAGGTGAGGAAACAGATGAAAACAATTAAATAACTTGTCCGGGATTATACAATTTATAAGTATCTAAGGCTATATTTGAACTCAGTGATATGAGTGTTCTTGGTTCAAGGCCCAGTACTCTATCCACTCTACAACCTACTTACCCTATAGCAAGTATTTAAATTTTTGCTTCTTTTGCAGTTCCTGAATTTTCAGTTTCCTAAAGAATTAAATTGCAATAAAATATACTTTGTATATTTTTTTGTTAGAATTCTTCAAGTCAGGTTTTATAATGCATTTGGTAACACAACCTTTGCCATCAATGATGGTAGCAGATGCTGATGTAATTTAATATTCGTGAAAGACAGTGACAACATAGAATAGCATCAAATTGATTTTTGTAGGCTTTTCAAGCCAGATGTCTCTTGGCATTTACAGGGAAGAATTCTGCTGTGTACCAAGTTGCATATTTTTGTGTGCAGAATCTCAGTCATGGTATGCAGTTTATGGTGTGTTGACAGCCATCTGCTCAGACATTACTTTTTCTATTGAACCATAGCTAAAATGAAAATTTTTTCAAAGAAAAATATTTCATATCATCTTTCCTTAAAACAAAAACAACCAAAAAATGCCAAAATTAACCTTTGGAAAAATAAAAAGCAAAGCAGCCTTTTAAAATAACTCATTGTATAGAATAATAAAACAAACATAAAAATGCATATCTTTGCTGATGAAATATAAGTTCATTGAGAGTAGGAACTAAGTCTGTTTTACTACATTACTCTCTTTTTAATTTAAATAAACTTAATCATCAACAAATATAAAAATAAGTTGACTATACCAGGAAGAACAAAAAAGATTATATTAAATCTGAATTTTTTTATTTTATAGAGTTCATATATTAAATATGACAAGGAATGAACAAAATGTTCTATTTGCTTGGGTCCCCTTACAAATGTCATTTTATTGCTTTCTGTATATATTTTTAAAAACATATTATTTTGCTCTTTTTGTAGGTCATTTCTATTGTTATTCACTACTATCTCTATTTCATGCTGTGACACACATATACAGTCTTCATGGTTATATTTTTCTCTCTTCTTTTCCCCCTGCCCAACACAGGGTCTTATAGTATGTATTAAATATTTATTGAGTAAATGAATGAATGCACATTGTTATATTCTCTCTATAAATATTTATCTTTATGCAACTGTTCTTATCCTTAAATGGGCAGCTTTTGTATTTGGACTTGTAAAGGGGCACAAGCTCACACACACACACATATTCATTCACTCCAGATTAAATGAGCAAGAATTGGCTAAACATCTACCTTTGAATTCAGATCCTCCTGAATCCAGAACTGGCACTCTATTCATTGCACCATTTTGTTACCTCTTTGCAAATTAGTTGCTGAGAAACACTTTGCTAGAGTCACCAGTCAACAGGGAGGGATTATTTTCATTAAGAATGAAACTATTATTTTCATTAAGATTCTCTCAGCACTTTTATCTCTCTCTTTTTTTTTTTTACAATGGTTACACTTTGTTTATTTTGTTATACTTTGTTTACAATGTGTGCACTTTGTTTACAATGGTTACACTTTGTTTACAATGTGTGCACTTTGTTTACAATGGTTACACTTTGTTTACAATGGTTACACTTTGTTTACAATGTGTGCACTTTGTTTACAATGGTTACACTTTGTTTACAATGGTTACACTTTGTTTACAATGGTTACCCTTTGTTTACAATGTGTGCACTTTGTTTACAATGGTTACACTTTGTTTACAATGTGTGCACTTTGTTTATAATGTGTGCACTTTGTTTACAATGGTTACGCTTTGTTTTTTTTTTAATAAAGCTTTTTATTTGCAAAACATATGAGTGACCTTTCAACATTGACCTTTGCAAAAAAACCTTTTTTTTCCCAAGCTTTTCCTTTCCCTCCCCCCGCCCCCCACCCCTAGATGACAGGTAATCTAATACATGCTAGATAGGATAAATTATATGACAAATACAATGCATGTATACATATCTATACAGTTATCTTACTGCACAAGAAACATCAGATCTAGAAAGAGAAGAAGAAAAAAAACAACCTAAGAAGGAAAACAGAATGCATGGAAATATTCACAGAAAGCGTTAAAATGCTGTGTTGTGGTTCACTCTCAGTTCCCACAGGCCTCTCTCTGGATGTATATGACTATCTTCATCGC
>JAJPUD010000426.1:249191-313608 GCA_023553655.1 Myrmecobius fasciatus | reverse complement strand
ATTTGTTCAATTCTTATTTTTAAAGTGTTGTTTTCTTCAGTTACCTTTTTAAGCTCCTTTTGTAACTGGCCAATTTGTTCACTGCACTCTTTTTCCACTTCACTAATTTTACTTTTTAATAAATTGGTGTCTTTTTCATATCTCTTTTGCAGGGCATCATATCCTTCTTGCAAGATACTGTATCCTTCTTGCACTGATTTCAGTTTATTTTCCCATTTATCCTCCAGCTCTCTTTTGAGGTTCTTTATGCAGTCTTCCAGAAAGGCCTTTTGAAACGGGGACCAGTGATGGTCCTTGCTGTTTTTTTCTGGATTTTTGTCTAAAGAAACCTCTGTATCTGAGGTCGTTTCTTTGCCTTGATAAAAGCTGTCTATGGTGAGAGCTCTCTTTTGCTTCTTCATCATTTTTTTTTTTAGACAGCGTGGATATCTCTTTAAGGTAGGGGAAAAAAAAAAAACCTCGGCTGAAGACGCTTTGCCCTTGGGCACTTCGGCGAGTTGACTTAAGGTGCTGGGCGGGTGGGGGCTAGGACTAAGTCCACATTACTCCTTAAACAATGCAAGTCTGCCAGAACACCTGCCCCCAATCAGGGCAGAGTGTCCCGAGTGCCTCAGATGAACTCCAGGTGTTTGGAATTTGGAGTTTGGAGTTTGGAATTTCTTCCACGATGAGCTGAGCTGAGTCCCACCCTCACTTCCCGCCTGCACAGGGGTCGTCTATTTATCTCTCTGTCCGAGCCCGACTAACCTGATATGAAGTTATCCAGAGAGCTGTGCCCAAATATTTCTGAGTTCGTTGACTTGAAGATCAGTTCAGAGGGTTATTTTATTGTTGATTTGAGAGAAGATCGGAGAGAGGCAGAAAGTCACCTTTTCACTCTGCCATCTTGGCTCCGCCCCCCACCCATTCATTCTTTAGGATAAAATTATTTAGTTTCCAATTGCTTTTTGGTCTATTTTCTCCTGGCCTTATATTGCAAGTGATTTTTATTCCGTCATGATCTGAAAAAAATGCATTTATTATTTCTGCCTTCCTGCATTTGATTTTGAGGTTTTTGTGACCTAACACATGGTCAGTTTTTGTATAAGTTCCATGGACTGCTGAGAAAAAAGTAAACTCATTTCTGTCTCCATTTAATTTCCTCCAAAGATCTATCATACCTAACTTTTCTAACATTTTGTTTACCTCCTTAACTTCTTTCTTATTTATTTTCTGGTTTGATTTATCAAGTTCTGAGAGAAGGAGGTTGAGATCCCCCACTATTTTAGTTTTGCTGTCTATTTCTTCTTGCATCTCTCTGAACCTTTCCTCTAGGAATTTCCATGCTATACCACTTGGTGCATATATGTTTAGTATTGATATTGCTTCATCATCTATGGTACCCTTTAGGAAGATATAATTTCCTTCTTTGTCTCTTTTAATTAAGTCTATCTTTGCTTTTACTTGGTCTGAGATCAGGATTGCTACCCCTGCTTTTTTTTGTTCACCTGAAGCATAATAGATTCTGCTCCAGCCTTCGTCTTCACCCTGTATGTATCTCTATGTTTTAGATGTGTTTCTTGTATACAACATATTGTTGGATTCTGGTTTTTAATCCAATCTGCTATCTGCTTCTGCTTTAAGGGAGAGTTCATTCCATTCACATTCACAGTTAAAATAACTAATTCTGTATTTCCTGCCATCTTATTTACCCTAGCTTATGCTTTTCTCTTTCTTATCCCCTTTCCCTCCTCCCTACTATTTTGCTTTTGAAAACCATTTCCGTCAAACAATCCTTCCCCTTTAGAGCCCCACCCACCCCTTTTTTCCCCCCTTTCCCTCCTTTTTCCTTATAAGTATGTCTAGTATTCCCTCTGAGCCAAATCTGATGAGATGGAGATTAACCCAATTCTCATTCCCCTCCCTTTTCTCCCCTCAATCATTATAGGTTTTCTTTGCCTCTACATGTGATGTAATTTCCCTTATTTTACCTCCTTTTCCTCTTCTTCCAGTGTTATCCCTTTTCTACTTCTAATTTCTTTTTCAGTTTATCATATCATAATAATCATAAAACCACAATAAACATATCATAATAATCATAAAATCATAGTAATCATATAATAATAATCATAAAATTACAGTAATTGTATCATAATCATAATGTAATAATAGATTCATAAAATCAACCCTCATCCTATAAGTATCTATAACATAAATATAGTTCTCAAGAGTTTTTTTTTTTCTTGTTACCTTTTTATGTTTCTCTTGTGTTCTGTGTTTGTAGATCAAATTTTTTGTTCAGTTCTGGCCTTTTCAGTAGAAAAAGGTGAAATTCTCCTATATCATTGAATGACCATCTTCTTCCCTGGAAGATAATGCTCATTCTAGCTGGGTAACTTATTCTTGGCTGTAATCCAAGTTCCTTTGCCCTTTGGAATATCTGATTCCAGGCCCTTCGATCTTTCAAAGTAGAAGCTGCTAGGTCCTGTGTGATCCTAATTGTGGCTCCCCAATATTTAAATTGTTTCTTTCTGGCTAAATGTATTTCTTGTAAGCAACATATTGTAGGATTCTGCTTTTTAATCCAGTCTGCCATCCACTTCCATTCAATGGAAGAATTCATCCCATTTCTATTCACAGTTAAAATGACTAACTCTGCATTTTTCACTCTTATTTCCTCCAGGTTATTCTTTTCTTTTTCCTTTCCTCCTTTCCCTCCTGCATAGTGTTTTGTTTCTGACCACTAACTCCTTCAATCTGCTCTTCCCTTTTACAGCACCTCCCTTCTTTTTTATCCCTTTCTCCTCCTACTTTCTTATAGGGTGAGAAAACTTTCTCTATCAAACTAACTATGTTTGATATTCTCTCTTTGAGTCAAATCCAATGAGATTAATGTTCACACAATGCTCAATTGTGTGAATTGATCCCCTCCCTCCTTTCCTTCAATTGTAATAGGCTTTCTTTTTGCCTCTTCATATTATGTAAATTACCCCATTTTACCTCACCTTTTCTCTTCTTCCAGTACAATCCCTTTTCTACTCCTAGTTTCTTTTTTATATCATCACAATAAAGTCAAATTATTACTATACCCTATAAATATAATCTAACAAAAATACAATTCTCAAAAATTAAACATGACACCTTCCCATATAGGAATGTAAATATTTTAACCTTTAAAAACAGTTTTTTATTTCTCTTTTTTACCTTTTTATGCTTTTCTCCAGTTTTGTATTTGAAGATCAAATTTGCAGTTCAGCTCTGGACTTTTCTTCAAAAAATAAAAGAAAATCCCCTATTACATTGAATATCCATCATTTTCTCTTAAAGATAATGCTTAATTTTGCTGAAGAGTTGATTCTTGGCTGCAGTCCAAGATCCTTTGCCCTCCAGAATATCATATTCTAAGCTCTTCAATCCTTTAAAGTGGAAGCTGCTATATCCTGGGTAATCATGATTGTGGCTCTTTGATATTTGAATTTTTTCTTTCTGGCTGCTTGCTGTATTTTCTCCTTGATCTGATAATTCTGAAATTTAGGTATGCTCTTCCTTGGAGTTTTCATTTTGGAGTCTTTTTCAAGAGGAAATTGATGCTTTCTTTCAATGGCTATTTTACCCTCTGCTTCTATGACATTAAGGCAGTTTGATGATTTTTTGAAAGATATTGCCTAGATTTTTTTTTTCATCATGGTTTCCAGGTTGTCTACTAATTCGTAGATCGTCTTTCCTGGATCTATTTTCCAGGTCAGTTGTTTTTTCAATGAGGTATTTTAAATTTTCTTCTATTTTTTTTTCATTTTTTGGTTTTGTTTGATTCTTGATGTCTCATTGAGTCATTCACTTCCATTTGTTCAATTCTAATTTTTAGTGAATTATTTTCTTCAATTAGGTTTTTTACCTCTTTTTCCATTAGGGCAATTAAACATTTAAATGAGTTGTTTTATTCATTAGATTTTTTTTCCATTTTGTCAATTCTATTTTTTAGGGAGTTTTTCTCAATTTCCATTTCCCCAATTCTGTTGTTGAAGGAATTGTTTCCTTTTTCAATTTTTACAAATCAGTTTTTAAAAGAGTTATTTCCTTTTTGCCAATTCTATTTTTAAAGGAATGATTTTCTTCAGACAATTTCTGTGTTTCCTTTTCCAAAGCTCTCATTTCCTTTCCCTATCTTGCTTCTCTTTTTTATGATTATTTTTATATTCTTCCAAGAGAGCCTTTTGAGTTTGAGTGAGGCTTCATCTGGACAGGTTTTTCCTTTAGTGTCCTCAGGGTTTGAGGTTTTTTCTTCCCTGTCTCCATAATAGCTATCTATGGTCAAAGCCCTTTTCCTTTTTTTTTAAACGCATTTTTAAAGGTGGAAATCTGCTCTTAGAGCAAAGGGAAGATTGGAACAGGCCTTTCTTGAAGTTCTTCCAAAATATCTTCTGCTGGAAATTTGTTACATTCCAAATATTTGTGGGTTCTGTCACTTCAAAACCCAATCAGAGGCTTGATGTAGTGTTGATTCTGAGGGAAACCAGGAGAACTCATACAAAAACCTGTCTACTCCCTGCCATTTTGGGTCCCAGAAAAGGCATTTTTAGTTCATAAAATTATTGGATGTTGAAAAAGATGATAAGAGAGTACAGTGACATACCCCATCTAGGAACAGTGGCAAAGTTGATTCTATCATGATTCACCGTTCTGATGTAAGGGAAGGGATGAAGAGGAAAGGCATATGGTGTTGGTAAAGCTATGGACAATATGCTCAGAGAGAGGGGAATAAAATGCAGTATAGTGCCTGGGGCTTTACTGAAATGATACTCCTGGGAAAGAAAGTTAACTACAAGAAGAGTGAGGTACCAAGTAAGAAAAAAATGTTGAGTACTAATGCCATGCTTCATTTTTGGTCAATTGCTAGTATATGAATAACATAATTCTCTGTCACTGAAGGAAGAAAAAACCCTCCTCCCCATCCCTTGCATTAATTCTCTATTGCTTTGAGTCTAGTAAAGAAGACTGTCTTAGCCCCAATTAAGTCAGATGATAAGTGAGGTATAGGAATGTGATCACTAAACAAACTTAATCATAGTTTTGCAGCCAAGGAATGGATATATGAATACATGTGCTAAAATGTTTCTGTGTGTTTCCAACAACCATCTACAATGTTAGGTACAAAAGAATTAGAATGGATTAAAAAATTAACTTTCAGAAGATGAAAAATCTTTTCCAAACCACATAGACAGCAGTCTTATTTTTAAGTGCACCAGACATGAATTATTCTCTCTAATTAAATTATAAAAGTTTATATACAAGAATGTCTGAGATTTTAACTGCCAGATATCTTGAGCACATAGCAAAGACTCTTTTGCTGTGTTTTTGATAAGTGTGCTAAACTGTTTTATTTTTTATTTTTTAAACTGTAATTTATTAAATTAGGATAGACTTTGATTTAAAACAGCGTAGTGCTTTTTGAAAATTCACTTTCTTTCTTTTTTTTTTTTTTCCAACAGTGGAACAAAACTGTGTTGCCTTGTTTCTTACCTAACTGATTCATTTCTTGATTTTTGGTAGGTTTATTTCCAGCTGTGCTGAATCTGGCCACAAATGCACTCATCACCACCAATGCTACCTGTGGTGAGCGAGGTCCTGAAATGTACTGCAAGTTGGTGGAACATGTCCCAGGGCAACCTGTGAGGAACCCCCAGTGTCGAACTTGCAATCAGAATAGCAGCTTTGTATACCGTATGTATTTGGGTTTTGGCATTTGTTTTAGAATATGTATATGGGGGTTATATACCATAGGATGGGAAGCTCTACAGATTGATGTTGGAGGAGAGGGATAGCATTGTAAGGGCCTGACAATATAGAATATTTTGGAATAATGTTATTCTTGTGCTGTTTGTGACCTCATTTGGGGTTTTCTTGGTAGAGATACTAGAGTAATTTTGGTGTTTCCTTCTCTCACTCATTTGAAAGATAAGGAAAATCAGGCAAACAGATTTAAAAAACTTTCCCAAAATGGCACAGCTAGTAAGTGTCTGAGATTGGATTTAAATTCAGAAAGATGAGTCTTCTGACTCCTGGTCTAGCATTGTATCCATTGTGCCACCTAGCTGCCCTCAGGAATACCTAAAACCATCCTTTGCTCATATAGTTTTTAAAATCTCCTTTGGACTTAAACCTGTAAAGTCCCGAGAATTGTAAGAATTCTAGGCAAAGAGCTTCTTTGGTACTCATTGCCAAAAATTCAAGGTAACAGATATTTATCAGGTATCCCTTGAGAGCCTAAGCTCTGTGGACTTCCATACAAATAAAAAAAGTTTCTGCTCTTATTTTCCATTTTGTAAAATGAGGTGGATATACTAGACCTCTAACTTTCCATTAAGCTCCAATTCTATGGTCCTGTAATGTAAGTACAGAGAAGAAAAAAAAGTTAGGCAGTTAATAAAAAATAGAATTAACTCCAGGAGGTCAGGCAAGTTCACGAGGAAGGAAAGAGGTTACAAAGACCATAGTGGAACTAAGTTGGATTTGAGGGAGAAAAATGGATAGATGCTAAATCAGAAAGAGAGAAAGGATGCTTTCCAATAAGAAGGCCTGGTCAACAATGGAGTGAGGTAAGGAGAGGAATGTCTAAATAGGGTGGAGAAAAGGCAGTAGGGAGATAAGCTTAACCATAGTATAGAGTTCATTTATACTGTTGTGTATTCAGGAACTAGCATCATTGTCATAAGATTAACATAATTATCATAGCTAACATTTATATAGTGCTTTAAAGCATGTGCAGTGTTTTACCTACATTATTTTGGCCTTGAAACAATTATTCAAGAAAAGTGTTATCATTAGCCCCATTTTAGCAATGAAGTAACTGAGACACAGCATCATCCAGTGTCTTGCCCAGGGTCAGATAGTAAGTGTCTGAGTCAGGATTTGAACTAAAGTCTTCATCACTCCAAGTTCAGTAAGCTCCATTATCCCACCCTGATAGTTAGAAAGTTCCCAGGGCCCCTGTCAGCTCCATGTGTCCTGCAAAATCTAGAAGGCTGAATCAGATGAAAGAGAAAAAACTGATAAAGAGAACTATATAAAAAATAATTTTTACAAATCCATACACATATTTGTGTCTAATGTTAGCAATGTCTAGGGTGGAGTGAAGGATGGGGAAGAAAAAAGAAGTAAAAAAAGTCACATACAAACTTTATTACATATTTATTTATTAATTTATTTAAAACTAAATACAAAATAAGAAAAAAAAATAGAAAAAAACCCAGAAAAGGTAAATTAAAAAGCAAAACAAAACAAAACATCAGGGAGAATTCAAAATATGTAACAAAAACTTCCATTTCAAGAAAGCATATATAATAATAGAAGAGATTATATTCATGACTATCCATCTTTTTTTTTTGCTTTCTTATATTATTCTTTTGTTCTCTGCTGCATATTTTTTCCTTTTTTTTCTCCCCTTTCATTCCTCCTACCTCCCTTAAGGAGGCTACAGTTAAGCACAGGTATGTATAAATATACATATATAAATATATGCATACATACATATACATAAATACTTTATATATATGCTTATATATATATATGTACACATAAAACTAGAGGCAGTTTTGGTACATGATTTTTTGTTTGCATCTGATTGTGTACTCAGTGCAGCCTCTGAAGCTGAGATGCTCCAAAGTATAGATCAGTTCTCTGCGGCTTGTGCTAATTTTGGTCTAACAGTTAACACTAAGAAAACATAGTTCCTTCATCAGCTAGCACCACACCATCCAAATGCGGAACCATGTTTGAATACTGTGGATAAGGTCTCTTATCTTTGTCATATACTTACCATGTGTGAGTGTGTGTGTGTTTATCCATACCTACACCCATACATATACACATATACACATATACATATACCTACATGCATATAATACCCATTTACATATGTGGACATGCATTTAAACAACATTAATATGGCTGACGTAGATTTCTTTATTGATTGAATATTTAAGTTTTATTTTGAAAGCTTATATATTTAAAAAAATAGCAAGCTGTACATATTATATTTGAAGTTTCATATGCAATCTGTTATAGGAATGCTTGTTTTATTTCTTAAGTTAAGAATAAAATAAATAAAAAATTTAAACATAAAATTGGAAAATGTTTGACAAAATAAACAAAAAATATTACAATACAGATAAGATTAATTAGTTGTTTTCTTGGTCAGTATGTGAACTGAAGGGATCTGTTTTTGTTTGACTTAAATTTCATTGATATAGTTCAATGCAGAAACTGAGGCCAAGTGAAAATAAAAGTGCCCTGGGCTCCACAGGAGGCAAATACAAAGACAATATTTGATCTTAGGTCCTCTGACTTCATATTCATTCCTCTTTCCTCTGTACCACATTGCCTCCTGAAGAGCCTATTAAAAAGAACAAATCATCATTCTTGGTCTTGATTTCCTCATTGAAAGCTTCACTATTTAAACATGCCTGCAAATACTCCTTTGTATTTGACAGCCACAAGGTGCAATAGATGAAGCATAAAATGTGGCTTTAGGAGCCTGAGATCAGATTCTGCCTCTAACACTAACTATGTGATTCTGGGCAAGTCAGCTTCTGCAAATAATCATATTATCTACCTCACAGAATTAGAAATTACATATGTAAAACTGCTTTATCAATCTAAAACTGCTATTTAAATTCTCTTTTCACTATCATTATTATTTCATGTTTTCTGACTCTTCAAGACAATCAAAGTCATGGAACACTTTTCCCAAAGAACAAGAATGCTTTTTTTTATCCATCTGTATTCTCATTTACATTAGTTGCCACAACTTGAATTTTTTTCTGTGTGATATATATGTAAATATTTAATGAGCAGCTAGATTGAATTTCAAAGTCTTCCTTGGGTACTATAGGACTTAACTTCCTTCAATTCCTTCTCAATCTACCATGCCCAAATAAAATAAAACAAAGATACATAAAAATACTTTATTAAAAAGTTCATTTTACTCATGAAATAAAAGTCTGCATATGCAGTGATCTCCTAAGAGCAGACAAATCTGTAATGCCTCCTCTGAATATGAAAGTGTGCTGTCTTTGTGACTCCAAATTAAAAGCTAACTGTTTGAAAGGTTCACTTCATCAACTATCCCCTTAGCCAGTCATAAAATGAGGTTGGCCCTTAAATTAACTTCCAAATCTCTCCCTGTTGAGCTTTCTATATTTTTCATTTCCTTTTAAATAAAGAAAACATGCCAACAATTAATCAATGTTTTCAAATTAATTATGATTAAACTTCTGTAATGGGGATTATGGTTAATTGTTGATTCTTCTCTCAATCCTCCTTTTGGTAACTAATCCTCATATCAATTTGACCTGAGGTGGCAGATATCAAAATTTCCAATTAGACAGCTTCCATCCCAATTACCTAGGAGTCCTGAATTTGCTTTACCAATGTGTGATGTGTATTTGTTTTTCTACCACATATTACAATCCACTGGCTATAAAGATGATGCAGGACTGTTTATGTCAGAGGATGTTTAGGAAATGATGTTCCCTCTGATATTTATTTTCCTTCTAGACTGATGCCAGAAATATCTCAGTTATGGTACCAATTCCTAAATGTGCCAATTTTAATATCCACTTGTGCCACGGAGGACATTTTATTTGATATTTAGATATACTTCTGGCATTTGCTGTTTTAAAGACTTGACACCTTTCTTTACTCCCACTTTCCATTAGAGCCAACTCTAATTATTAAACATGCTCAGCACTTATACTTTTCATTAATGAGATGGAATGCATCATCTTAGTGGATTGTTAATGACAGAGAATCCAAAGCAAAGTCTGCCAAACTGCTGAGCTGAATTAAATAACCTTACAATTGAGAAAGGGGCAAGTAAATGGTGCAATGGATAGAGGGTCAAGCCTGGAGTCATGAAGACATGAATTCAAATTTGGCCACAGACAGGTACTAGCTGTGTGACCCTAAGCAAGTCATTTAACCCTGTTTGCCTCATTTTCATATCTGGAGACGGAAATGGCAAAACACTCCAATATTTTTGCCAAGAAAACCCCACGTGGGCTTGGAAAGAGACACAACTGAAATAACTGAACATTAACAACAACAATTAAGAAGTTGGAGAAATTTTGAAGGTTTTAGAGCTTTTTCCAGAGAATCCAAAGTACCTTTAGTAGTTAATATGGTATTATATATTGGGACTAAGTGAAATTCACAATATTCAAATGTATGGAAGACTTTGGTAATATGTGAAACATCTTTCAGAAGTGGTCTATGATTTAATATATAAGTCTTCAGGATTAGTTGCTTGAGGCTAGGAGATGTTCAATGACTTGTTCAGAAACACACAGCTAATAAGTCAGAGAGAAGATGTGAATTTGTTTATGCTGACTAGATAGGCAGTTTTTTATTCATTATGCCAAGCAATCTCCATCAGTATGTATAATTCCATATCAAATGGAAAAAATTAAATTATAAATTAAGAAAATTGTAAAGAATCTTTGATTCTTATCTGGTTTCCTCTGATTCTTTTATGTTAATCTACTTTGATGGTTCATTTTGATCCTTGTGGAATATTTCACAATTCTACCCCTTTATACATATTTAGGGGGAAAAAGCACATTTTTTCTCTGTGTATATCAATTAAAATTTGATGAAATGAGATGATTTTGGATCACTTCTCTTATTTATAAATCACATGCTCATTATATGTACATTTATGTAACTAAAATAGTAGTTAATAAATATTATATGTGATCATGTTCTGTTTTTAAGTTGTCATTCTAAAAATAAGTAGTTACTGGAATATAGACAATATTTAACTTAGAGCAATTTTTTTTTGATCTTAGAATGGCTTTTCACATGGAATTCAGATTTTTCATATGGTTAAATCTCAAAGCCTACTGAAAACATAATATAACTGGAAGATAGTATTAATACTATTGTAGAATGGAGCCTCCACTTATAATTTCAAAGAAAAAATATTTTTGTTGTATCATTTTTTCAGTTGTGCTTAAGTCTTCATGGTCCTATTTGAGGTTTTCTTAGCAAAGATACTGGAGTGGTTTGCCATGTCCTTCTGCAGCTCATTTTACAGATGAGAAACCTGAGGCAAACAGAGTTAAGTGACTTGATCAGGGTCATGTACCTAGTAAATGTCTGAGGCTGACCTCAGGAAGGTGAGTCTTTTTGACTTCAAGTCCATACTCAATTCCACTGAAACACCTAGCTGCCCTAAGAGAAAATAAATGTAATTATTACTTGTCATGTCAGGAACTCCCCCATTGTAAACAGCCTTTGTAGCAAGAGTACTTTTTTTCTCCCTTGTCCCTTCCTACTTCCCACCCATTAGTAATGGAAATAGGAAGGCCCCTAGCTCCTATATGCCAGGAGTTAGTACTCTGGCTTAGAGATAGGGACTTCAGCACAGTTTAGCTCAAGAAGGGAAGGATGATCCTTTTTTTTTTGTATTTTTTCTCTCCCATGATTTTATTATAGTATTTTTTCTCTGAACATGATTCATAAAGCAATGTGTTGAATTAAATTAAAAAAAGAAGAGAATTATGACATGAGGAAATGGGTCAGAAAATGAAAATTTATGGCAGAAACTTTGGAATGAGATTTGGAAAAAGGATGGCAGCCAATAGGTACAAAAAGTAGGGTTGACAAACTAGGGTTCTAGTCAAATCTCTGAGATTTGACAGTAGAAAGTGAGAGTGAGAAGAGATGATGGATAGATAATTAGAGGTAATTAGATACAAGTAGAAAGGCTAGAGTTGTAAAGGTTAGATAAAATTAGAGGAGGTGAAAGACAAAGTATTGAAGAGGGATAGGGACATGGTTAAGAAGAGGAAGGTTATGGAATTTTGAGTTTAGAGATTAATTTCCATCTTTGCTTTAGAGAAGAAAGTGAGTCCAGGGATTCATTGGCTTGCTGTAGCTCATATCCATTAAGAAGGAGAAGGCTGGGAGATTTGGGGCTTGTGAGGAGTGAGGAAGGGCTCATGAATTAATAATTAGCAGGGTAGTTTTCCATTTTCTACTTTTTTCTCTTGTTTTACCTTCCTAGGTGGAGCTAGGTGGAAAAGACATTCTACAAATATAATTTCAAAGGGGAAAAGTGTGGAAGGAAGAGAAGAAAAGATAGAACACTTTGCTGAGGTCAGCATATGAGGAAGCATATGGACCTCTCCTCAAAATGTTTTTAAATAATTGAAGGAAATGCGAAATTGTAGTTAGAGATTAGTGAAGATAAAGATGTAATTTTTTCTTCTCTGAGCTCATAGATCTCTCCCTACCAATCCCCGAACTTTCTGTGGACCATTTGAAATTTCATGCTTTCCAGGTTAAAAATTCCTTCATTAGATAACATTGCATATAATAGAGCATAAAATAAATTAAACGCAATGAATACTGTAGATCATCATATTGTTGTTATTGTTCAGTTATGTTCGACTCTTTCTCAGTAAAGATCCTGGAGTGGTTGGCCATTTCCTTCTTCGGGGTTTAAAGCAAAGAGAAATTAAATGATTTGTTTATGATCACAAAGCTAGTGAGTGTCTGAAAGCACACTTGAACTCAGCTATTCCTGACTCCAAGCCAAGAATTCTATTCACTGGGCCATCGAACCACATTTAGTAACCAAATATATAGGTCCCATGTAGTCTAGGCACATGCAATATTATTAATGCACTAAAATATCACTACATAGATTTAATAATAATGTATAGCAAAAAAGATAATTCAGCAAGACTACAACCCATGACATCATATACTATGGGTACAACAGAATAATTTACATATCCCATACAAGTGAACATAAGTTGACTATAAGAATAACTACTATACTTCCCATGAAGTTTCAGTTACATAAGTTCACTTGTTCATTCATTGACTGTATTGCCTTGGTACTTTTATTGTGATCGGTTAACACCATTGTTAAGTATACACTTGGTACAATTAGGCTACTAACCAACATTCCCTATCCTTAGCTTCTTTATCTGTAAGTTGGAAGCTGAGAATGTCACCTGTGAGGCAGCAAGGTGATAAACTTGATTGAATGCCAGGCTTGGAGTCAGGAAGACTCATTTTCCTGAATTCAAACCTTGCTTCATTTACTAACTGCATGACCTTGGGCAAGTCACTTAACCCTATTTCTCTCAGTTTCCTCATCTATAAAATGAGCTAGAGAAGGAAATAGCAAATCACTCCAATATCTGTCAAGAACTCTGACTAGGGGTCACAAAGAGTTAGGGTCAACAACAATTGGTTACCAAACAACAACAGTATCACCTATTTTAACTCCTTGTAGTAAAGATCAAATAAAATGATTTATGTGAAGGGCTTTGTCAATTTTTTTTAAAAAGACTATGTAAATACAATTATTATTTTTAATAGGGGTTTAGTAAAGATTTGTAGAAGGAAAGTCAATGAATGCATGAATAAATGAATCTTTGGATATGCTTTTTTGAATTTTTTACTAAAATTTTCATCATTCCAACATAAATGTCTTGAATATTTTCAAGGAGAAGCAGTTTAATGCTAATTGACTTTTCTTTCCTCTTCACATATTGCTGCCATAATAGAGAGACACCCAATCACGAATGCAATTGATGGCAAGAACACTTGGTGGCAGAGCCCCAGTATTAAAAATGGAATTGAATACCATTATGTGACCATTACACTGGATTTACAGCAGGTATGGTAGCCTTTTTCTTAAAATTATTTGGAAACGGTACCTGGATTTTGTATTTGTTTCGTCAGAAATCCTTAGGGGTAAAGAAACACTCTTATCTTCACATCTTTAACTATTGTCTTGTTACAAAGAAAAAAGTGGCCTATTAATTTAGTGCTATTCACATTTTCTAAGCAAGCCCTAAAGATCTTTAGCATTCATTTTAAAAACACAATTGAAATAATTCTTCATATGAAGTATTCAATACTATATTAGGAACTGTTTTTGTTTAGACTCATTAGACTTAATGATGAAAATTTGTAACAACAAAAATCTTGTGTGCATCAAAAGCCCTAAAATGGTACCATTTTTATGTTCCCAAAGAATATTGTGCCCCTGCTTTGCTGCTGATAGGTGCACTTAAGAGTTTTTTGGATAACAAGGCTCTCAAATAAATTGCCTCTCATTACTGATAGTTGAGTATGCTGTGTCAGTAGATTTTTAAATTGAACTTGGGCCTCTCAGAGAGGTAACAAGCCTGCTTGTATTTGTATAAAATTGATGCTCAGAATAGCTTAAGTTGCTTGTGGCCTAGGAGTAGGTACTTTTCAAAACTCTTTTCTTTCTATGTCTCACAATATCACAATTGGACTGATCTTACCACTGAAGATTCACAACCATCCTAACTGGTTCAAGTAGGAACATCAGAAGAAATCTAGGGAAATAGCATCATATTTTTGGTTGCTGTGGTAAATACATGGTATAATGGGAAGAACATTGATTCTGGAGTCAGGACCAGGGTTCAGAGCTTACCTCTTATGTTTTTATCTCTGTGATGTTTTAAGCAAATTATTTAGCCTCCTCAAACTCAGTTTCCTCTCCTAGAAAATGAAGGGGTTAGATTAGACAGTCCCTGATGACTTTTCCAACTTTAAATCTATCACTTAATGGAAGTATAAATTCTTTTTATCCTTATATAGAGAAGACTCTTCTACTTTTAAAAAGAGATGAAAAATTTAATCTTCTTCCTGTCATTTGTCTTTCGTTTTCAAAGAGAACCAATGACATAATGGAATTGTGAATTGTATTTAAATGAGACAGAGTTGCACTGTCTCTCCTCCTGAATCCTTAAAAACTAGTGACAGGACAAAATTTAGCATGATTGGCAGTGCTTTAGGATGCAATGGATGAGTTTGGAGTTTTTGTTGTCTGACCAAGCTCTAATTGTTCCATGGTACCCACTTCAGCTGTCTTCATGGTTACTGGGACAAATTGTTCTCATCTATCCCTTCAGCCAGGGAAGTCTACAGGTTTGAGGTTCCTAACTCACTGATGGGTTTGAGATCTGTTAGTTATCTTCAGCCTTGTTTACCTATCTACCAAGACAGTTTTACTACCATGTGGCTACTGTATGTTCTACAGCTTCTTGGAACCACAGATGAGAGTTAAATGGTAGATGAACATCAAAGGTGGAGAAGCAGCCCTGAAAAGTATTAGTTAATTAATTAATCTTTTACCCTAATGGGGTAAAGGGACATGGATAAAGATAAAAAAAATCTTTCTGTTCCATTTTGAGGGGGTTACATTTGTACTAACTGTGTTATAATCACCATACCTAGGCTCATAATGGTCATTTATATGGTATGTGATAATCTACTCCCCTCCACCCCCACCAATATTACATCTCTTTCTTGGAGCATGTTGAGATCCACTCATTCTAATCCATTTGCATCCTGGCAGGCACAGATGCCCAGAGAGACACTATTTTCACATGGTTACACTCAAGGTTTTTTAGGGTCCAAGGATGATAATGACAGAAAATATACTACTCCTACTTAGCACTCTAGCTTTCAGATTCCATGTTGCCCATTCACATCACTGGCCACTTAAAATATCATCATATTAAAATCTTAAATATAACTTTTTTTCCAAAAAAAAGCTTGAATAAAGAATTTATAAGTTCTTTCTATTTATAATCATCTTTAATTTAATAGGGTCTTTAGAGTTTCTTCACTGTGAGCAGCTCAGCTATTTATAGCTCCCAACAACATAGCTTATGTTGATTCTTTAAGTTAGGCAAACAGCCCCAGCCAACATATCAGGATGCAAATTTCTTGTGAAGTCAATTCTGTTTTGCCTTCTTTAACTGGTTGGTTGTTGTCCTGCATGCTCCAAGAGGACGATATTGGCTTCAAGAAACAGTATGTCTGACTGTGGCTAGAGGTGGCAATATAGAACAACAGACTCTTATGAGAACCTCCACTTCTCTTCTACTCTAGGTAGAGCTGAAGATCACAAAAGTTCTTGCCCATTCCTCCTTACCAATTAGGAACCACTTAGCTGTTGATTGTTTCTATTTGCCACAATATCAACAGTACAATTTTATAATTCTTATTTTCTGTTCTTTCCTAATTCCTGTCTCTCCAATGATTTTAATAACCCCAAAATACGCTTTAAAAAAGTCAAAACTATGCATTTCCCACATTGCATTGATCTTTCTTTTAAAATTTACTTGTCTCCAAATAGTTATATGATTTTTAAAAAAATTTAACGTTTTTTTACATAACACAGTAATATTAACATCAGCTGAAGTAACTCCTATAGCTAGAAAATCTTCAACATGGTCCAGTATTAAATTTGATCATTTTGACCCAAATGTGTTTCTTTATACTTATGATTCTCCAGGATTTACTCCAGATATCTCTGCTATTTTAAAACACTAGTGAGACATAATTCTATATATCATTCCAAAAGTGATTTAAGTCTTTAAATTTAATCCACACTTCATTTTCTGTCTCACAATTCTGAAATATCATGTTAAGGATATGTTTCTTCATATATAAATATGTATATATATGTATTATATCTTATCAATACAATACTTTTTTATTTTATTTTGAATAGTATTTTATTTGTTCCCTATTACATGACAATTTTAATGTCCATTTAGAAATTTTTTTGAATTACAAATTTTCTCCCTCTTCTCTAAGAGAGTAAGCAATGTAATAGAGGTTTTACACACACACACACACACACACACACACACACACACACACATATTATATATATAATATTTTTGAAAATCTACAATTGTTTTCCTATTCATTTTAGTCATAAGTTCATTTTTATTTTAATAAATTTTAATTATATTATGTTATATAAAATATTATATAGTATAACATATTATTATATGACATTATATTTATAATGTAATAATTTAATAAATTTGTTTTTATTTTATTTATTTATATTCATGTATCCTTTCAAAATTAATATAACACTTTTCCTTTGCAAAAAAATTCTTTTTCTGCCTTTACAGAATGAAAATGCTTTATTTATCTCAAAAAAGAATATATCTTACACAGTTTTATACTGTGTAATATGGGAAAGCATCCAGAAGGAAAAAGGCATAGATATTTTCTCTAATTTCTATAAGCTCTCTAAAGAAAGACATTTAATTATATGAAGAATACAGAGAATAAGGAAAGAATATAATAGGTATATTTGCCATGAAGCAAGGTATCAAATTCTAGATTAGATATGAATTAATGAAGAGAATAAGGGAAAGAAATACTTTTACCAAATGTACTGAAAGAGGAAAAACTAACAAAAATATAAAGGGAGAAGTAAAATCTAAATTGACTAAGGAAAAAAAGAAGATGAAAAGCATTAGATAACTAGATCAATGAAAGAAAGAAACATGAATTAATAAGTAAAAGTCCAAGATTGGTAAAAAAAAAAAAAGGAAGAGTGATAATTAATGAGGGGAGAGACGCTGAGAGAATAGACCCATCTTAAAGTATATTAAGTAAAAAATATTTGAAGCACAGAGCACTGCCTTTATAGAGGAAGAAAGAAAAACCCCAATTTGGAGAAAGATACAGATAAGTAAGGGTAAATAGAAAGCTAATTTTCACAAAGTTAAATATTAATGGATCATATAATCTGCTAAAATGAAAACAGACTAACTAGATAAGAAAAATAAAGCTCCACAAACTATTGTTTATAAGAAACATACCTAAAAGACAAAGGTATGCATAAAATAAAATGAAGAACTAAAATAAAATTTTCTATGCATCCTGTGAATAAAAAAAGCTAGCAGTTATGGTCATGCTATCAGGCAAAGGAAAACAAAAAATCATAGTATTAGAAAAAAATTAAGTAAATTATACTAAAAGAATAGAATACAAAACAATATTAATGTTAAACTTACATGCTCTAAATATGTACATTCACAAAGGAAAAATAATTATAAAATGATGTCATAATACTATAGTGATTAGATATTTTTATGTCCTTTTCTTAGTTTTGGATAGCTCTAACAGAAAGAAAAACAAAATAATTGAAAGATGTCCTAGAGAAACTAAAGCTGAAGGACCTATTATTTATTTATGAAACAATTTTACAATGGGATTTTTAAAGATGTATTTTAAAGCATCCTTTGAAACTTTTACAAAAATTATCCATTTATTAGGCTGCAGTGACAACTCAAATAATGGGAAAGCACAAAAAGATGAATAACAAATATATCCTTTATAGCTCAGCATATAACAAAAATAGTAATTGATTCAGGGATCCAAAAAAAATGAGAACTACAGCAAAGAAGCAAACAAAAATATGCATAAAAGAGATTTTCTATATTTTATAGAAATAATAATAATGTGAATCCAAAAAGTTTATGGAAATTATAAAACTAAAAATTGATCATTTGAAAAGATTTTTAAAAATGCTTATAGTAATATAGATTAAAAAAAGAAAAAAGTTACAGAAAGTTAAATCACGAAAATAGGAAATTACTAAGAAGAAATCAATACAACACTGAAATAATGAAAAAAAAAATATCATAGTATCTTCTTCAGTTATATGATAATGAAACTGAGGTCACAAAAGAAATTGAGAAGTACCTTTGAAAATGTAAATGCCTAAATTGATCAAAGACTAAAATAAATTTTAAATAATCCAGTTTCCAAAAACTAGCTAAAAACATACTTCCAAAGTGTGGGGTAGGGAAGTAAGTATAGGGGAGAATTCCTGGCCCTGATAGATTTATTGGAGGATTCTCTCAAAACCTCAAAGAACAATTATGCTTTTGCTAGGCATATTATCCTCAAAAGTTGAGAAAGCACTATATCAGACTCCCTTTATAAGATAAATAGTATTAAAATGTAAACCAGAGGAGAATAAATATCAATTTAATGAATTTTAAATAAAATTCTGTCCAACTACATTGATTCATTCATGAAATCATTAATTATTACTATGTTGAAGTTTTACCAGAGATACAAGGATGGTTCTGCATGAGGGAAACAATCAACTCAGTTTCATTAGAAATAAATAACCTCGTCCCCCTGTCCCCATAAACCATCCACCCCAGTCATCCTAAACAAAACCAAATACTTTGAAAAAAATAACACTCATTTATGCTAAAAATTCTACAATGAATAAGTATGAATGACCTTTTTAATATTATATAAATGTCTATCTAAAACTAATGGCAAACATATGCAATAGGAATATACTAGAAAATTTTCTAGTAAGTACAGTAGTAAAACAAAGCTGCCTATTCTCCCCACTATTATATGATACAGTTCTGGAAATGTTAGCAATAGCAATAAGATGAATATGGAAACCACAAGCATAAAAATAGGCAAAGTAGAAATGATACTATTCCCATTTTATGATGACATGATGGTTTACTTAAAATACCATAGAATAGAATATGCATAATAAAAATTTACAGTGTTACCAAAGTAACTAAAGTACCAAAGTTTATATTTTATGCTATGTCAATCAAGCTATCAAGAGCATTATTTTACAGGATTTTATAAAACAATGACTGACTAACTATGAGGAATATAAGATACAGAATATCAAGGGAAATAGTGAAGATTGAGATGAAAGAGGAATGCTTCAATTCAAATTCAAACTATGTAAGAAAAGAGCAATCATCAAAGTGATTTGGTATTTTGGAGAAGAACAATGGAACAGATTAGATAAAGTAGTATAAGAAATAATGAAATTCAATAACCTAATGTTCAGTAAACCAGAAAAGGTAGATTATTACAGAAAGAAAATAAAAGTGCTAGGAAAAATGGAAAGCAGCCTAGCACGTTAGGCTTGGGCAAATAACTCATGCCATATTTTGTAATACATTCAAAATAGTTACATATAAATAGACCATAAAATTAGAATCAGAATATGTAAATTTTATAACTATGAGTGGATGATATTATATATATATTTATATTTATATGTTCTGTATTTATGCCTTCTTATTCTTATCAAGTATAATATTTTGAGAACTATAATAAAAAAGTAAATGAAATGTTTTCAAGGCAATGAGAAAAATGATAAAAAATTTGGAAGTAGTCAAATGAGGAAGATTTGAAAAAAATTTGATATTTATTCTAGAAAAGATGTTGATGGGAATAATGATCATTGTCTTCAAGTATATGAAGATCCATGTGGAAGAGGAATTATATCTATTTTATAATAACTCTAGACTTAAAAACAAGAGAGTAGAATTTATAGGGAGTGGCATATCAGGTTTAGGGACAACTTTCTAATCATTCAAATTTTGCAAAAAATAGTAAATTATCTGCCATTCTGTTATGAAATTTTTGTGTTGAGTCATTTCATTCATATCTAACTGTTTGTAACCCCAATTGAGGTTTTCTTGGCAAAGATATTGGAATGGTTTGCCATTTCCTTCTTCAGCTCATTTTTCTGTCTTGGAATATTTTAGGAATTTTAGGAATGCTGATGAACACCTTACTATTTCTATTATTTTATTTTCAAGTAACAATTATTTACCAATATATAATATTTATTTTTAGAAATTTACATTTGGACAGACAAAATGCACAAAAAGAAAATAATTTATTAAATCCATCTTTTTACTGAGTAATGACACCTCTGCTGTAAGACCACTCTGCTACTAACTAGCTGACTGACCTTATCTTCTCTGTGCCTGTTTTTTTATCTGTAAAATGATTACAGTATCGTAAATCATAAAACTGCAAGAGACTTTAGAGAAAATTTAATATGACTTTCTTATGTATAGATGAAAAAACTGAGATCCAAAGAAGTGAGCTTTCTCATCCTGAATTACCCTGTAAGGGGATTGCATTAAATGACATCTAATATTCTTTGTGTTTCAAAACTCTTTGAATCTATTCTTTTATCTTCTCCTGAAACAAATCTAACCATTATAACTTTGAAATTTAATTCACTGCAATAATAATAACAATAACAAGGATGACATACTAACATTTATATAGTGCTTCAAGGTTTGTAAATTACTTTCCATGTATTATCTCAGTTAATCCTCACAATAACTTTGTGAGTCAGATACTATCATTATTCTCACTTTACATATAAAGAAACTGAAGCTGAGAGCTTGTAATTTACCTGAAATTATACAACTATTAAGTTAAGCATGTGAAGGTTGTTACAAATACTAAGTGATATATGAATAAGAAATATTACTATTGATAACAATTATTTCTAAATAAGTACTATTTATTCAATATTAGTATGCCTAAATATAGGCCTATTTCCATTCCCTAGATTAATTCAGTAGTGCAAAAATTATAACAATGAAAAATATATTAATTGAATAATAGTGAACTATAAAATAATTCCGAAGAATTATTTTAAAGTTCACTATTATTCAATTCAATTCAATTAAACAATTTAAAATCTTATTAATTATTATTAATTAGAAATAAAGCAATAGCTAAATATTTAATATTTCTCCTAAAACTGTTGATATAGTTTAACTACTTAGTCATGAAGGATATTGTAATATAGTCCTTTAATTAATTTAAAATTCAAGAGAACCACAAAGGAAAAAAAATGGCAAAAAGAATAAAGTATAGTATCTACTTTAGCTAGTTATATCAAAATAAATTTTTAAAAGAAGTTTACTTCGTTGTCAAAACACTTCAACTTCATTTTAAAAGTGTGTGTGTGTGTGTGTATGTGTGTGTGTATTTGGATAAATTGCTTTAGGAAGGTTATGATAAATTAGTCTCAAATTAGGTGATACAATGAGTACAACACAAAATTAAACCTTATAATATATGGTATAATATGGGAAGACCTTCTTACTAAAGTGACTCTATTAAATATCTCCTATTAGCTAGGTCATGCCTTTGTTATGAGCTATTCTTACTTTATTCAAATAAATCAGTTTGCAGAATAGCAATGGGCAAGCCTCAAAAGACACCATAAATGCACAATTTAGATGTTAATTTGGCTGCCTGCCTTATTATTATTTACTGTATCTGCAACCCTATGCTTGTAACATTGGGCCGGAAAACATGATTTTCTCAGCAATTTAGTTTAATTACTAACTTGGTTCCTACATCATCATCACTACTATCATCAATTAATATGTAATGCAAATGTGAAGATTTTTCCAAGCATAACCTTAGAGAATATTTTATTTAACATGTTGTTCAGAAAATGTGATAATAAAGACAAAATAGTGATTACATAAAGGATATAAAATACCATATTTGACTCATAAGTTCTTAATATTGATTGATTTAAGATCAGTATTATCAATCATTTATTGTGCCTCTACTAAGTTATTTTACTAGATATGAAACTTAAAACAAGAATAAAATAACTGGAAGAAAAATAAAATATTTAATTTGACATTCAGACAGTCTACAAGTCAGACAGTATTATGGACTTATGATTGTTGAATGAATGAACTGATATTATTATATATTATGTAAATTCAGAAGTAGGTCAAATGGGATGATCTAAAGTTGATGATGATAAGAAAAAATTCGGTAGGAAAAAACCAAGAATCCAACTTTCCATGATTTCAGTGAGATAACCATTCTAGTTAGCAATAATATTTTTTAAATCATTACTTTATGCATTTATTGCAATTCACCAGTCAAAAAGGCCCAATACAAACTCTTTCAATGTTTTTTCAGAGTCCAATGATAGAATTTTTACTTTTAAGTCTAACAGCAAAAACATTACTATGTCTCTAAATATGACAACTGAAATTGTACTGTCATTGTGAACTTAATCAAATAACTAAAATAATTGATAAGATTCTTAATATCTAATCCTTTATGAAATATTTGTAAGTATCCGCTGACCTTTACAACACACTATTGAGTTTGAGGCAGCCAGCAAAGCATGTTCTCTGATTTGGCAAGCCTTACCAGAACTTCTCTTTAAAAACATACATATAGGAGTTGTATAATTAGAACTACATGCACATGTTAAAGACCAAGTAAGTGATGATATTGCAAAGTAATGTATGTAGTTAAAATCTGATAATAATGTTCAGAAAGTTCCTTTGCATTTACGTGGTAATTCTTTGATATTACTATTTTAATTTTACTCTTCTCATCATTACCATTCTCTTCCAACATACATGAAATAATTTGAATTGATATGCTTGCAATTCTATAAAAGAGAAGATTCATGAGTTCTGTTATTGTGATAACTCTGGAAGATCAAAAAATAAAGAGAATGCTAGATACTCCGCTAGGGTCAATAATTTTCAGATGATAAGCTTGGCATTGTCAAATTTCTGATTATCTCTTATTTATACTAATATCATGCCCTTTTACCTTATTAAAAAAAACTGATTTGTGCTATAGAAAGGCCTAGCCTTGCTGGCTTTGTCAGTAACTAGTTTAGAAAGTGGTGCTGTGTGAATGACTTGTCCACAGGGGGCAGGTCAGTTTTTTGAAATCACAAATTGCAAACAGTAGAGAGAAAGATGCTAGGGAGAAAATAGATGTCAAGGGCACTGCTAGTGAATGCTAAAATGCTAACTAGTATTTTACTTGCAGCTAGGACTATTGAAAATGAGAACAATCCAATAAAGTATTGGAAACAATGTGCTTTACTTGGATTTAGGGCTCCTGGCTAATTCTACCTCAAATTCCATTACCTAACATCATCCTTTATCTGAATTGTGTTCCTCCCTATGTTGACAGTGCCTCTTAGAATAAATTCTTCTCTTCAAAAAATTATTGATAAGACTTTCTTGAGCTCAGATTAAGATTGTGAAATAGTATTAAATACAGAATTAACTATCCTGGTAATTGTGAAAATGCAGACCAAGTTCTACTCACCTTTACAGATAAGAACTTCAGTTAAGGGAATTGTTAATGCATGTAAGAACATTTTTTGATCAGTAGATGATAATGACAATAATGAATATAATCTAGTGTTGGAACTAGTTCGGGTGTCTGAGTTATTGTTTTAAGCTCTGAAATGGGGATGGTTGAATTGATTCCTAATAGCTATATTTGTGAAAACAATCTATTCCCCCCAACTCTATTTGGGTCTTTTTTACATATAAAACAAGGAAACTATCCTACCTGGAATAGAACAAAATTTTGAATGTTTGAGGATGGTTATGATAGTAGTTATTATATTTTTAATTAAATTACTTACTTTCTTCTCTACTGCAAACTGAGAGAGCTTCACTTGAGTTATGGGAATGACATGTCATTCTGTTTAGATTCCAGGAGCTGAATTATGTTCTTTATGATTGAAACTCCCCTAAAGACTATGGAAATCAAATTTAAACTTTTAATTATTCTAATTCCTATAAATGAGAATTATATTGTGCATTATGTTTCAAATCTGAATTTTTTTAAGAGAACAAATAGAAATATTCAACCAGTCTTATTCTATGAGACAAATATGCTTCTGATAGCTATACCTTTGAAGGATAAACAGAACTATAGACTAACATCATTGATGAATGTGCAAATTATTTTTCAGTAAAATTGTTAAGTATAATCGTAGGAAGAAGGGAAAGGGAACATGCATTTATTTAGTCACCTGCCATGTGCCAGGAACTGTGTTAAGCTCCTCACAAATATATCATTTCAACCCCCCAAATTATTTACTATGATTGGATTTCCATGAAACATACATAGTTAAAAATAGTGAAAACAATTAACATGATTAATTATATTAAAGCACAGTTGATATTTGCAGGAAAATCCTTTGCAAAAATATTTTTTGTAAAGAAAAGATAAAAAACAAGTGCTATTTTTGAATATGATTAAAATATAAATCAAAAATCAAGAGCTAGCATTATTTACAAAGGGTAAATGGTAGAAACTCTCCAAGTAAATATAGGAATAAAGCAATAAGGACCTCTTTGCTTTATTTGACAGCCCCCCAAATGCTATTAATAGGAATAAGAAAAAAAGAAAAGTACATGTTGAATAGATAAAATTATTCCTATTTGCAAGCCAAGTCAACTTAGTGATCATCAAAGAAACCATTTAAGTCAATTTAAAGTATCACCGAAATATAAATCCACAAAAATTTCTGTTTCTATATACCAATAATAAAATCCATGTGAAAATACTAGAAAGGAAAAACACAGTCAAAGAAATGAAAAGTATATAAGACTATATTAACTTTAACTTGGGAAGTTAATCCGCAAAGATACATTGAAGACACATTCAAATACATAAATGCAATTCAAAAACACTCTTTAGAGAAATAAAGAATAACTCAAATAATCATTCCCATCATTGGCACGTCATTATAATAAAAAAATTAAGATACTATCTAATTTAATTAACAGATTTGGTACTTTACCAATTAAATAACAAAGGGGATATGTTATAGGATTAGAAAAAAATAATAGAATTAATTTGAAGAGGAAAAAGTCAATACTCTCAAGGGGAAGAAATGAAATGCATGTAGACATGAAGTCAGAATGACACTTCCAACTATTAGATTATACTATGAAGCAGCAATCATTATTTGGCTTCAATGAAAGAAAAATAAATGATTGGTCAAGACTGAACAAGTAGCAATCAAAAAATGGAGTTCAATAACTCATTATTACTGTTCACCAAATGTACATGGGGAAGAACTCCATATTTGATAAGAGTATTTAAGAGAGGTTGGCAGAAATTAGGTTGAGATTGACAATTTATACTATATATTATCAAAAGCTTAAAATGAATATGAGGCATTGATTTTTTTTTAATTTTTATTTATTTATTTATTTTTTGCTTAGGCAATTGGGGTTAAGCGACTTGCCCAGGGTCACACAACTAGGGAATGTTAAGTGTCTGAGACCAGATTTGAACTCAGGTCCTCCTGACTTCAGGTCTAGTGCTCTATCCACTGCTCCACCTAGCTGCCCCAGGGCATTGATTTTAAAAATCAAACTATACCCCCCCCATCCAAAAAAAATAAAACAAGATCAGACACCTTTCACAGCTCTGGCTAAGAGGAAAGTTTTTATAAAACAAGAGATCAAAACGATCATAAAAAATAATTTCGTTTACATTTACATTACATTTAAAAGGTTTTGGTTAAAAGGTTTTATAAAATTAATGAAGCTTGGTTAAGAAATCAAACTAACTACTGAAAACTATTAACTTATAAAAAACCAGCCCAGATCACTACTAAAAATAGGAATGCATATTAAAACACTTCTGCCATGCAGCAGAAATTACATACAGCAAATTTTAAAATATGGCACATGATGGAAATAGCCAGTACTGGATGGGCTATAAAGATGGTCAAAGTAATTATACTGTTGGTAGACTTTTGAAGTCATCCAACCATTATACAAAGCAATTTGTAATTTTCTAAACAAATTTCTAAAATACTCTTACCCACTGTTGGAAATATTCTATTCTCCTATTAAACATCTTCACTCTAGGAAATGAAGATAGAGAGAAAAATTCTCTTTCTACATATCAAAATTTAATAGTAACATCATTTTTTTTTGGTAGCAAAGGATGAAACAACATGAAACTTCTTTGTAGGCAATTTACAAATGCATTATGTTATAGGGCGGTATCGTTCAGTAGTTTCAGTCATGTTTGACTCTTTCTGAGGTTATTTGGGGTGTTCTTGGTCAAAATACTGAAGTGATTTGCCATTTCTTTCCCAAGATCATTTTAGAGATCAGGAACTGAGACAAACTGGGTTAAATATTTTGTCCAGGATTGTAAACAGGATTGTCCAGGAAGAAGAAACTTCCTGATGTTAAGCCTAGTTAACTATCCATTGGACCATCTAGCTAGCCCAGGGAGGCATCATAATATAATAATAAAGATAACTGTGTACTTTCAAAGAATCTTACTTCAAATCCCCCTCCTAACACTACTGTATGATCATGGGTCAGTAACTTAACCTGCCTGAACCTCATTTTTCTCATTGTAAAATGGGATGCTAGAGCAGAGGACCTCTATGGTACATTCCAGCTCTAAATTTATGATTTTATAATGTTACTGATTATATTAAGCAGAACTAGGAAAACTACATACTCAATGCTGACAACATAAAAAGGAAGAACAATAAAATGAAACAATTGTGTATATGCACAACTTTGATTCTTGAAAAGAGTGCAGGCAAATGTTCCTGTCTTCCTTCATTGCAAAGTTGGGTAACAATGAGTGTAGAATACTTTATCAAATATCATGTTTCAGATGGTTTGTCTGAACTGTTTTTCCCCCTCTTTATTTTGTAATCTTTGTTATAAAGGATGCTTTCCTAAAAAGAGAAGAAGACTATATTCAGAATGACTCCTGTAATAACAAATGACATCAAAAATAAAAACTAGTCAATTAATTTAAAATTTACAGGTAGAAATGGGTTATGTTTTAAACAAAAACAATGTTTTTGCAAGTTAGAATTACTGTATTATTCATTATCTGAGATGAATTTTTGTCAATAGGCATATTAAGCCTTTTTTCATAGTTACCACAAATCAAACTCAGGTTTCTATGTGGTGGAATGGGATACTTTTATCGCACTAATAAAGTTTGTGCCTGTTATTTGTTAACAGTGCTATAGTAGCTTTCTTTAACATTTCAAATGAGGCTCAATGAAGTGAGTTTTGAATATATTATCTGAGGATTCTAAGGCATTTTCAGAAGGAAATATTCTATTTGGTTTCTAGTGATGTTTTTCCTGTAAGTTGTTTTTTTTTCCAGAAATGCACAATCCCTGTGAATCAAATGATCAGATTAAGGTAGTGTGCAGATATATAATATACAAATATCCATACTTAGATATGTACTTATATGTATATATTCCACTAAAAAAGATAACTCCTGTCTCTTTTTGTGTATTGTCTTCCTCTCCCATTAGACTATAAGCACTTTGATGATAGATACTATTTTTCTTCATATTAATTTTATCTTAAGCACTCTTAGTAGAGTGATTGACATATAGTAGGTATTTAATAAATGTTGATTGGATTGGATCACAGTGTCCTCAATTGAATTTGTACATATGTAAGTATGTGTATGTGAGTGTGTTTACCCCCTCAAAATAAAAAAAATACCATCAAACTCATTATTATTGCATTGTGAGGTAGCTATATAGTGCAGTAGATAGGAGCACTAGTTCTAGAGTCAGGAAAACCTAACCTACATTCTTCCTCAAACAATAACAGCTTTGTCAATTTTGGCAAGTCCCTTAACCTCTGTTTATTTCAGTTTCCTCAACTTTCAAATGGAGATAACTGCCCATAATTGTTGTGAGGATCAAAAGCATTTTGTATGGAGACTGGCACATAGTACTATGTAAACGTAATGATGATGATGATGGTATATGTAAGGAGATCATGAGTTGGGATTTTTTCTTTCATATAACTTTTTATATTTTTTCTCTTGTTCAGTGATTTTAATGGTGTCCAATTCTTAATGACGCCTTCTAGAATTTTTTTGGCAAAAATATTAGAGTGGTTTGTCATTTCCCCCAGATCATTTTACAAATATGGAAACTGGGATAAACAGAAGTGACTTGCCTAGAATTACATAGCTAGTTAAGTGTCTGAGGTCAGATTTGAATTCGTGAAGATAAGCCTTTTTGTTTCCAGACCTGGCATTCTACTCAATTTACCACCTAGCTACTCTTATTTTCATTTTTTCCCTACCAAGTGTGTACTTACATAGGAGCACAAAATTCCCTGAGAAATCCATTATTAGACATGCTTAAACTTGACATTTATTAGTAGCTTAATATTACTTTATAACCTTTATTTTAATTTTCTTAATTTGAGGTAAAATGACATTTTCTTGATGACAAAACTGAAGTACAATGGCATAAATGTCATTTTCCTCATGATCACATGACAAGTCATTAACATGGCTTGACTTAAAAAAATTAGAATACTCTTTGAATAAAAGTGCTCTAAAACTCTTCTCTAGGGATTTTATGATTATATGTCACAGCTTTTCTTAAGCATTATTTAATGAGTAACTCTAGCTTGAGGTTAGAATACTCAGTAATTTCTGAGTGTTTTTTCAAGTCTTTAATCCCACAAAAAGCCAAATCTTTGAATCATGATTAATTATATTCAACTCACACTAGTGGCTCCTAAACTCTGTTCTATAATAGTATGTCTTTAATCAATTGCTAAGAATCCTTAAATCCCAGAAAAATCCTCCTTTCTCCTATCTAATAAAGAATTGGATTGGAAGTATACATGGTGCAGTTAAAACAACACTGATTTTGACATCAGATGACCTGTATTCAGATTCTGGTTTTGTCACTTATTACCTGTGTGGTCTTGGATAAATCATTTAATTCCTTGTCTTTAGTTTTTTTTTTTTTATTTGTAGTATAAGAAGATATCCAACTTTAATGTACAATTCTGTGGAATATGAGATAGAAGTTAGAAGTTATGCTATAAGGATATATGGGTGTCATTTCTGGGGATTTAGTAGGAATGAATAAAATGTAGGAAAATAGGCATTACAACTATAATTCAGTTTGAGTTGTAATTGTTATTTAGATAGATCCTGAAAAGAATATACCTCTAGTATTATTCATTACTTTCCCAAAGGTATCTAGTCTAGGGCTCTGTTCAAAATAGGATGATACTCTCTTCAGTCAGGAAAGAAATACCCTTTGTTAACATAAATGTCGCTTCCCTCAAAACATAACCTCCAGAAACATACTAAATCAAATAAAATTATATTATTACATAAGTCTTCAGGAAGGAATATGGCGTCATGAGTTCCCAATTTGTAGCATTTATAGAAAATATTAGCACTGGAAAACAAGGCACTCCTTAAAAGGAAGCATGCCTAGACAGCCTATTCTTAAATAATCCTTGAACTGAATATTGATAAATTCTTTCTCCCTTAAAAGCGGTCTGCTTTGAATAAAGTACTGAGGTTGTATAAATTTTCTTTATATTGTTAGAGGAGCAACCTTTGATGAGAAAAGTATGGATTCATTTTCTCTGATTCACATATTATTCAGAAATCTTTCTTTTCCTGGAGCTCTTAATAATAACTCCTTTCTACAATAATTTCCAAACACTTCAACATTTGCTACTATTTTCCAGCTCAAAAAACGTTGATCCTTATGAGGACAAGAAATAGTGATTGAATAAGATGACACGAGAGTAGAAAAAATAGACTATCCTTTCAGAATGCTTCTTGGAGTCTGGGATATTGAATCTAGAAATAAGTTCCTGTGTGCCATTTCACAAAATTAAAACTTTTAAAATGTTTCCTCTAATGCTGTGGAATGTGAGACTTTTCACTTTATTTAAAAATTGCTTTTAGAATTTTCATTTCTAAAGCCAAAAGTAAAAAGGAGTTCTGAATCAGTTAAGAATGTAGCATCCTTTATGGAGATTTTTACTCTAGTTTGATGAAGTTCCACAATAATAGATCAATTGGGAAGTATGTCACACTGTTCTTAATTCTTCTTATAATAAATGTTTGCTTCCTGGTTGTACAACATTATATCTCTAAGATAAGCTTCATTCATATTCAGGTCTGTAAGGGTTTGATTTTAGAACTAAGATGTTTGAAAAATTTTTACAATGAGTCTATGAGGATCTGAAAACATGCAGCTTTTAAAAATTATTCTCCTAGCACCAACCCTGAAGTGAGGAGGATCTGGTCTCAGACACTTAACACTTCCTATCTGTGTGACCCTAGGCAAATCAGTTAACCCCAGCCTCAGCACAATACATACATACAGATAGATAGATAGATAGATAGATAGACAGATAGATAGATAGATAGATATAGATATAGATATGTCTATATGTATATCTATATCATAAAGTCCTTAAAAGTGGTCAAAGAGCCAGAATTAAAATTTTAGAGTAAACATGTAAATAGTAATTCCCCTATGTGGTTTTTAAAGGAGGGAACATGGCACTATGGAAAAAATAATGACTGGAGTTAGATGTTTAGTAGGGAGTTAATATGAATTCAAGTCTCTTCCCCGACTAGTATGATCAATGTTACTCTGGGGAAAGAAATTATCTCCTCTTCTGCCTGATTTCAATTTGATACCCAACCCCTACCCCCTCTATAATTAATGATCTTTTTATCTTCTTTCCTGCTACATGTATGTGTGTGTGCTGTCTCCTCTCATTGTCTTGATGATAAGATTGTTCTTTCTATTTTAATAATGGTATCCCAAGCACTTAGCACAATTCCTGAAACACAGTAGATGTTTAATAAAGGTTTATTAGATTAGAGCTTAGATTGGGTTGGATCATTGTTCTCATTTGCATCCTCCGTGCATTATATCATACCTAAAACATAGTAAACATTTAATAAATGTTTATTTATTGTTCTTAGTTGTTGTCCAGTTGTTTGTCATGTGTGACTCTTCATGCCCCAATTGGGATTTTTTTTTGGCAAAGATGTTAGAATGATTTGCCATTTCCTTTTCCTGCTTATTTTACATAAGAGGAACTGAGGCAAACAGGATAAAATGACTTTCCCAGGGTCACATAATAGTAAGTGTCTGAAGTCAGATTTGAACTTATCAAGATGAGAATTTTGCTTCCAGGCTGAGGACTCCATCCATTTTGCCATTCAGTCGCACCTCTTGTTGTTCACTGGGTATTAAAAAAAAAACACATCAAAACTAGAAGGCTTCTTCGGTTCTTTTCAATTCTAGATCTCTGATCCTACTAAGTTTTCAAGTCACCATAGTTTATCAGTGTTTTTGTCTGACCACCTATAAAGTCTATTCCTATGAAATGCTGCACATGAGCTCACCCTATTCATTTAAAATAGGATATAAATGAGTTCAAAGGAAATAAAATGAAAGAGAAAGCCATTGCCTTGAAGTGAGATTCCTCTTAAATTCTCTGAGTCAGTAGGAGTTCTTTATTTCATGTCATTTAACACTGTATTTTGATATTGAATTATAGAAAGAGATTGCAGGGTTTCTAGCAGCAGAGCCTCTCTTCATAGATTTTCATTTATTATCTTAATCCAACACAGAAGCCTCTAAGCCATAAATCGACCTGGTAGCTTCAAGAGAAGTTGTTCTCTTATATTTACTCACTGAGCAACTTCATAAACAAGGCCCTCTAACTAATATCTCCATTTATCTTTATTTTTCTTCATGGCTCACCTGTGCTTTCAGTCTGTTTTCTCTTCTGTCACTATAATATGACATATAAAGAAAGATAATAAAGATATTTTAAAGGTTTGCATAGAGAACAACCACATAAACAGCTCTTTTTATATAATCACAACATTAGGAAGAGGATTAGTTTCAGAGATATTGGGAAACTGAGGCCAAGAGAAACTCTACACTTTTTATAAATTGGATGTGAGGTAGAACTAGAGTCACTCCTGAATAGAGCTCTGGCACTGGAGTCTGGAAAACCTGAGTTCAAGTCTAGCCTTTGGCACTTACTAGCTGGGTGACCCTGGTAAATCAATTAACTTCAGTTTCTCTAATCTGAGGCAGAAGGAAATCACAAATCACTCCAATAGCTTTCCTCAAAAAACAACAACAACAAACTTCATATGAGATCATGAAGAGTCAGGCATGACTGGTGACTGAACAACAAAACCCCCCCCACCATTAATTCAATGTTTTATAAACTTGAAGTGCAGCTCAGTGACACAGTGGATAAAGTGCCAGTCCTGTAGTTAGGAAAACTCATCTTCCTGAATTCAAATCTGGCCTCAAACATTTACTAGCTGTGTGACTGGACAAGCCACTTACTCCTGTTTGCCTCAGTTCCTCATCTGTTAGAATGAACTAAAGATGGAAATGGCAAATCTCTTCAGTATCTTTACTAAGATACTGGCATCAGTATAAGATGAGGGATCAGACTGAAAAACAACATTATAAAGTTATGTCCCCAAATGATGAAACATTGTTCAAGGTTGTGAATGTAACTAATATTATTTGGGATTCAAGTCCCACTTTCATTTCAGTTTTCATTTCAATAAAACTTTATTCAATAACATATCTTTTGATAAGAATGTTTTTGTACATTAGTTGGTACTCACAAGGGAAGCTGGACACAGTGTAATGTTCATAATGTACCTTAACATTCTGTGTGCTCTATTAGAGATTTAAAAAAAACATAGTCAAATGGGTCATAATATTACCTTTTATTTATATACTACATTACCATCCTAATTTAGTGTTCCCATTTCTAGTTTCTGCTTTTAACTAGTACAGTCATGAAAAGAACAGCAATTGCAGAAAAACAGATGTCCAATGCTTCTGATTATCCTTATCTATCATGCAACATAGTAAAAGACAAAATGAAGTTGACACCTTATGCTATAAATAATTTCACTTATTATAATGATGGTTATGTGATATATGGCTCCTATCCCTACCCTTCAGTTATTATACTATTATTTTTGCTTCTTTTCTTGATTTATTTTCACTGTGATCTTCAACCATTGTCATACTACTGAGAGACAATATAGTATATTGGAGCAATCATTGGACTTGGCATTGAGAGAGAATCCATTGAGACTGGATTCAAATCTTATTGTTTCTTTTGAAGCTTAGTCCAAATATCTCTTCCCACAGGAAGCCTTTCCTTAACCTCCCAAATTACTTTGCATTTATTTCATATCTAAATTCCTAAAAAACAGATTCTGTTCTATTTTTGTATTTGCATCTCCAGAGACTAATGTGATGTTTTGTATATGATTGGAATTTAATAAATGCTTTTTGAGTGATTGATTGATTGTTGTTGTTGTATAGGTTTTCCAGATTGCATATGTAATTGTAAAAGCAGCAAACTCACCACGACCTGGAAACTGGATATTGGAACGCTCTTTAGATGGTTTTGAATTCAAACCATGGCAGTACCATGCTATCACTGACACAGAATGCCTAACACGTTATGGCATTTATCCACGCACTGGGCCACCATCATATGCAAAAGATGATGAGGTGATATGTACTTCATTTTATTCCAAGATCCATCCCCTGGAAAATGGAGAGGTAAGACAGGATCTTTTTATCATTGAGATTGTAAAATAACCTATAGCAACAACTAAATTATTTTTAATTGTGTTAGAAAAGCAGCAGAAGATTTCACAAACACATTTAAATAAGTTATTAAAAATGTTAAAGATGGACTGAATAGTATTATAATATATCCATGGAGATATAGCTTATAATTTCAGTGTAGACCAGACAAGAAGAAATGGCCGTAAGTTATACCATTAATGACATAAACTTAACAAAAAGCAGTTTCTGATGGTGAATTATTGGAGTGAGTCATTGAAGGAAGAAGTGTAATCTTCTCTGAAAGTGTTTTGAAGGGGGGGAAAGATGATTTTCTTTCATTTGCAAAGTATATGTACCTATTCTGAAGAGTTTAGAAATCTAACCAATGAAACATAACCCCAAGGAGAGAAATCAAACGGAAACTTCTCCATTTGGATTCCATTAATACTTGCTAGCTTTATTTTCTGCTTATACAACCTGGAGAGAGAAGAGATTTTCTTTTTCCTCCTAAAATAACTAAAACTCACAACCTTTTCCTTTTCACTTATTCTTTGGTACCCTTCCTCTGTACTATCCAATGAGGAATACATAGTTAAAAGTATATGGCATAAGGGATTCTCAGGGTACAAACTAAATGAACATTAGGCAACATTTTTTTGTTATCTTAAGCATGCTATTGATCGCATTAAAAATTTTTCAACCATTGAAATCATCAGGTTGTATTTTTTTATTTTAGTATAAGCTTCAGGGTCACTCTTCATGAATGATTAGGTTCCCCTTACCTCTACCCTCTTTCTAGAGTCTCTTTATAGCTTCTCTTAGTTGGATTTGGATCTAGTTTTCAGTTTCATTTTCAAGTTATAAAATCCCATTTATCCTTCCTTTTATCATTTTAGTCTATTTTTTTTTTTGCTGAGGCAATAGGGGTTAAGTGACTTGCCCAGGGTCACGCAGCTAGGGAATGTTAAGTGTCTGAGATCAGATTTGAACTCAGGTCCTCCTGACTTCAAGGCTGGTGCTCTATCCACTGCGCTGCCCCTTTAGTCTATTTTTTTTAAAGATTGCCTTTATGTTCCCCATTTTCTGAAAAGATCATCTTTTGTCTTTTGTGTCCATCTTTTCCCTTATGGACAAATGGATTAAGGAAAGGAAGTAAATTAATTAGTTAATGAAAGAGCATGTGTTAGCACTGTGCTAAGGTCTGAAGATATAGAGACCAAAACAATGCCTTCTTTCAAAGAGCATGCAATCTTAGAAGCAAAACAATCCATATAGGGAAATAATGACTTGGGGAAGGAAGTTTCCATATAAAGAGAAATATATAGGCAAATATGTGGGGTTACCAATTAGCATTTCCTTTCCAGAAACAATAGTTCTATTGATTTAATTATTGGGGTATGAAAGAGGGGAGGTGGGTCAACAGAGAGTCTTCATGCTATGAGGGATAGATGACTTAGATAGATGACTTGATGGGGTGTGAAAGTGAAATATAGTGTCCTTGATTTAGACCCATCAAGTAAATTTAATGGGTTAAGGGGCCTTATTTGCCCCTTATAGAAATTTCTTAAAGAAATTTATAGATGTTATAAAAATTTAATAATGATTGAATTAAATTTCTTCAAGATATGGAGATCTATGCCCTGTATGTGGGGTTGGTATCTAGACAGGGTGGCACTGGCAGACAGATGGTAAAGCAGTCTGCTTAGGTATCTGGAAATACTGTGAAGATAAAGTGAAAATCCATGTCCTATTTTATAGCACCTACCTAATACAGGTGTTGCAATGATCAAATGAGATATGTGAAGTACTTCATAAAATTAAAGTGCTATATAAATGTTAGCTACCTGTTTGTTTTTAATCTCTCCTGCCTCATCCTCTCTAGTTTTTCAAATATCCCAAAGAAAGTTTCATATAACTACATTAATATTTTTCTCATTTCAAACATAGATTGCATTAGTATTATTGTCTTTTGGCATTAACCATCACATACACAAACATTTATATGTTATCAAGCACTCAGGCACTGAGAGTCCCTCCTTCATGAATTTACATTTTAAAGGGGAAGGGGAAGTAAAATTTGACTATAAATTTCTTAGGTTCCTTCCTAGGCCAATGATAATAGTAATCTGTATCTAGTGCCTCACCAATTTTCACTCTTCCATTCCAAAAATACAAGTTTTGGGGGAGGAACATATATCCCATTTTCCAAATAGCATTATTCTCAGCAGAGAAATCTCAACCTGCCAACTGATGAAGACTCATACACACTGAATCAAACAGCTGTTCAACCTACCATATGCCAGAGACATCCATTTCTAGGCCAATTTGGCTCATGGGTGTGAGAGTAGGCAGAGAAGGACAGAGAAAATGAATGTATTCAAATTGAGTTGATTTTTTGGATGCTTCTTTTATCCTGGTTCCAATATTTTCCCAAATACAATAGTTAAACAAGCCAAACTGTAGTTATCCCTTCCTCAACTTTTTTTTTTGTTTTGTTTATCATTCAGTTTCTTATTCATCCTAGTAGACAATAAGAAAATATACTTACTTGAGAAATAAATAATTATTATACAAATTATTATATAATTTTTATTATCATATAATTATATAAATATTGTACAAATCTGACTTTTCTTCCATTCACCCACAAATTTAGAATAAAAAGAAATATACAAATAGCTTGCCCAGGTCTCTCTTTATAAATAAGAATAGTAATGAACAACTTTTTTCATATTAAAGTTGAGACATTTCTTTTTTTAGTTCAAACTGGCTCTCTAAGAAAAAGGCTAAAAACCAAATGTAGAATACCAGATATTTTTAGGGTTAGAAGAAACCTTAAGGATCCATCATAAAATTGAAGAATTTAGTATTACATTAATATGATTTGACCAAATTTACACAGCTAATGTCAAGGCTGAGAGCTCAACCTATGTCTCATTCTTTTCCAATTAAACCAATGAGAACAATAACTGGTTTTAATGGTAGCTTTAATTACTAGTCTTAATAAAAATTGTTATCTATTAAGTCAAATTTAAAAGTAGAAGTGACTTTTCTATTCTGTTTGGCAAGTCATAATTATAGAAGTCAAACTCAAGCCCTTGCAGCTATGAAGTCCAACCCAATACCTATACTCTAATATTTCCTAAGATAAATAATTTAAATTTTTGCTTGAACACATTTAGTGGTAGTATGAGGAAAGTAACATACTAACTTCCAAAATCTAATTATTAGAATTATTAGAATGACTTTTATATCAAGCTTACACCTGATCTACAATTTCTAATCATTATTTCTTGTTCGGCCTTCTAGGATGCAACTCTACAGAATCTAGTCATTCTATATGATTGCCCTTTAAATACTTATTGCATTCCTCATTCCTTTCTCACCCCCTGTCCCCATCAATATTCTTCCTTTTCTAGGCTAAACATCTCCAGTTTCTTTAACTGATTCTTTTGTGAAAATATTTTGAGGTCTATGGCAGAGTACAGTGTGTCTAGCACCACCCTCTTTTGAACATTATAATGCCCATTTTGCTCACTACAGAGATTATATTACTTCTGATGTTATACCATTGAACTATGCTGATCTTTTGATTCGCTAAAATGCCATTTGCCTTTTCCAGGCAAACTGCTATTTAAGTTGATCCCCCCAAAAAAGTATTTGTGAAGTGGATTTTTAATATTCTGTTTAACAATTTTATTGCAGCTCATTTTTTTCCTGAATTTCCTTCTCAAGGTCTTTCCATTCTTCCTGGGCTGACTTCCTTCATAGAATTTTAGACCCTGAAATCCCAAGGTTTATTTGAATCCTTTGAAATCTATTTTTTTCATAAATTTAATGCTCAGGGGGCAGCTAGGTGGCACAGTGGATAGAGCACCAGCCCTGAACTCAGGAGGACTTGAGTTCAAATCTGGTCTCAGACATTTAACACTTCCTAGCTGTGTGACCCTAGGCAAATCACTTAACCCCAACTGCCTCGGCAAAAAAATAAAATAAAATAAAAATACATTTAATGCTCAAAAGTCCATGGTATTAGTGAATGAATAAATGAAGCATTTATTAAGTGCCTGCCATGTCTGAATCCCGAGGAATATAAACAGAAAAGCAAAGCAGTCCCTGATCTCAAGGAGCATACGATCTAATGAGAAAGAAATGTTGATTTAAGGTATCCAACATGTAAGATATTTAATCCAGTTCAATAAACATTTATTAAGCAACTACTTAAGTGTGGCAGGCACTGGGCTAAGACTAAGGATGCAAAGAGAGAGAAGACAGTTACTGTCTTCTTGGATTTAACAGTCTAGTGGGAGAGATAATAAGCAAACAAATATATGCAAGAGAATTATCTAATGCTAAAAGGAATTTTAGAGGCATCTTGATCAATCCTTCTCATTTTACACATGAGGAAACAAATGCTGAGAAGTTAAAATAATTTGACCAAGGTCATATCAATAGTTGGATGGCATTTAAACAGATACTTTCACTTCTTAAACACATTTTTTCTAGTTATCAGATCTTATTTGTTAAAGATAATATCCAAAATAATAGTTCTTGCTGAATTAAAGAAGACTACTTATCATAGGAGTCTCCTTTAAGTGGGAGGACATGGAATTAGTACTAAGGAGACCTATATTTTTGTCCTCAGTCTGCCTGTTTGAGACTTTAATCTTATATTAATATCTTGTAATTTTGGCATGTGTTTGTATGTCTACATACACATGTATAAATATATGTATACATCTGTGTATACACATATACATTTGTATGATATAAATTATATAGTTATTATTATAAATTCATTAAATATATTCATTAAGTTTATTGATACAAGTAATATTTAATATGCATATCTGAATTATATATACATACATATGTGAAATTAATAAAATTAATATATAATATAAGAAAAATCTTTTTTATAGTTTACCTTAGAAAATTTCTTGATTTGGGGCAACAATATATTTTAATCACAATATGTTTTATGTTAGTCACAAGTTAGAAGACTATTTTCTAATAATGAGCTGATTCCAAAGCATGTATTTATTACTTTATAATTTCTTCTTCCTTGATGGTGGGTTTTAATTTAGATTTCTTCTTCCTTCCTTTATTTCTTTTTCTGGATCATATGTATTTGTCAAGGTTTCATTGTAGTCTTCAGTACTGTGCCTTCCCGACATAGATGCTATAAACTTCTGTGCTATAGGCCAGGTATTTAGACACTTTGGGTCTCTTTAAAAGATCATCTTACTAGAAGTATGGGAAGACATACACAGAAAAATAAAACAAATTCATGAAAAAGTACTAGATGATAGAGGCATTCATGTAACATATGAAAGACAAAATGAATGAGAAAAAACCACATCTTTGAGTTTTAAGCTTAACCAATTATTGCTATTGGTTATTAATTATTATAATTATTATGCAAATTGCATATTAAATCAGGACCACGTCTTCCTGAGCTTTGGCATTGGACCTCGAATATAGGAGGAGAAAAATTTTATTCATGAAAAATAATCAAATAAGACCAATTAATTAAAAGAATCAAGATAGAAAATTAGTAATCTTATTTCTAACTGGAGGAAAGATTAGGAATTTTCCAAGTTGAGAATAAGGGAGTAACAGATGCAATTCCCTGAAATCAGGAAAAAAAGTTGTTCCACTCTCTCCCCCCACCAAGTGTCTCTATTCAATCAAGAGAACATGGCAACAATAACTCATTAACCAGTATTGAGCCAACTATACACACGCACACACACACACACACACACACACACACACACACACACACACACACACATAACTTTTCCCAGTTAGGTATCTCAAGAAACCTATCTAACTGGGAAAAGTTCTTGCATCAGTCTCTGAATTTGATTGAATTTCTGGTCATTGTAAGCTAGTTCTTTAGTTGAGTCTCTAAGCAGTAAGAAGAGGAGATCCAGTTTCTTAAATATGCAAAGCTAGATTCCAATCATGCAATAAGATTTTCCTACAATTTCCACAATTAAATAAAGTGTTTGCACCAGACAGAAATTTGATTATATCCATAATTGAATAGAATGGGAACTGAGCTAGTTGTAGAATTGAATCACACAATGGAGTCAGTGTGGTTTACTAAATTCCCACCACCACATGCTGTTCTAATTCCCTCAATAGTTATAGAAATGTATGTGCACATGTCATGGGATACATTCAAGAAAAACAATTCTTTTACTATTTAGTCATTTTCTTTTAGACATTGTATTATTCAATACATAATTTTTGATAATCTTCTTATTAGTATCTTTATAAAAGACTCTGAATTATAGAGAATCACAAAGTAATAATCTTTGAATAGATCTTTCAAATGTGGAAGCAAAGAACTGTTAGTTTGTGTATTCAAAGGAGAAATTCTGTCACCAGTGGAGAAGGATTACATTGAGCAGCACCTTCCACAAAACACATTAGATTTTTTTTGTCTTTTTTCTTGTTATTTTGACTAAAGAGAACTTGGTTTTAAAAGTTTTTGCTGTTCAATAATTAAAGAAATATTTGATTAAATTCAATAAATGTTTATTTTTATTAAGTACCTGATATGCTGCAGGCATTGTATTAGGCATTGAAGACACATAGATAGAAAGTAAACAGTCCTTAGCCTCAAGAGGCCAACTTAATGCAAGTAAATAAAGGTGTCTCACATGCTCAAGGTAAATGGGGTATGGACAGTCAGAGGTATAATACTAAATAGAGAATAAAGGGGCAAAGGAAAGATTGGACAGAATTTGCAATAAATTTGAGGAGAGGGGCAGCACTGAGGAGTCACTCAGTTATCTTGAGCTTTGAAGAACTTGGAAATGTAAGTGTCGAGAGAGTGTCCTCGAAACATGGAGTTTTGTGCAAATGCATTAAACATATAGACTAGACATAGAATAAAGATTTTTTAAGAAGTTTTTAGTGGTTTAATTTGATTAGAAATTCGAGCCAGTGAACAGGGTAATGAGAAGTCTAGAAAGGCAAGTTGGAGTCAAATTATGGACTCATAAATGGTAGCTGAGATGTTTGTATCCTCTCCTAAAGGAAATAGGAAATCACTGAAGGTTTTTTGTTTTGTTTTGTTTTTAGCAGGGGAATTTTTATGTCAAGAAATGTATTTAAGGAAAATTATTTAAGTGGATTTATACTGGTATGGATTAGGAGGGAAGAATAACTCAAAGTGAAGAGAGCATTTAGAAAACTGTAATAATTGGCTGAGAAATGAGGAGGCCTTAAACTAGACTGGTATACATGTCAGCAGAGAAAAAATGACAGATGCAAAAGATGATGTGGAGGTGGAGTCAATAAGATTTATCCACTGATTCAATGAAAGAGGACAAATTTTAGATGATCCACAGAAATAAACATAAGTGACTTGAGAATAATGATATCCTCAAAAGGAATAGAAAAATTTGGAGGGGAGGCAAAGGAAAATAATGGATTTAGTTCTGTTCATGTTTTAGTTGAGATCCCAAAGGTAAATACTGGGAGAGATACCCAGCCTGCAGAATGAGATGTAGGGTTGGAATTCAAGAGAGAAATTCAAGCAGGATATACATATTGGTTAGTCATCTTTAGAGAAATAATAATTGAGCCTATGGGAATAGATGAGATCATGAAGGACTAGAGTACAGACAGAATATTAATAAAAACTCAAGGACTCAATGATAAATTATATCTAAAATGTAAATCCAATAGCTTACTTCTAACTTATAGTGGTATGATGCAGGAGCTTAAATACATATTTCAGGTGAAGAATATTTCTCTGTGGGGTATTCACAAAATCCAAGTCAACAATTTTTATTGCTATACAAAATTCTCATTTTCTCCTTCTCCCTCCCTCCTTCCTTCCCTTCCTCCATCCCCCCTATCTCTTGCTTTTGCTTTTTACCTATAAGCAATATTATTTTTAATAATAGAACAGGGTGGACTAAATGTGGTACTACATCTTGGGAGCACAAACATTTAAAGCACAATACAGTTCCATTTTTTTTCTCCTTCATGATACTCTCATCTTCCTTGGCTGGGATTATTACTTTTAATTTCCTTGGATTGTCACCAGAATGAGAACAAAATATTCATGGTTGCCATGGTGATTTATGCTTCAGTTCCTTCGCACAGAGACCTTCAAGTTATTTACATAAAATTTGTTCCCCCATCTTGCCACAACCCCTTTATCCTCTTCTGGTCCATAAATAAAGTAGAGCTTAGATTTTTGCCTTGATACCATGATCGAAATATAGCTGTCTTATCTAAAAATCCCTAGTGGGACCAACATTAATTCTCAGAGACATTTATTTTTGTCATCTGTCAGAGACACTTATTTTTGTCACAAAAGCTTTGATTTTATTTTGATCTTTTGTGACAGAATTTTATATACAGAGTCAGATTTCTTCTTTTTTCTTCTTCTTTGTATCACTTGGCATCACGATTATTCTTAGAAGTGCAAATAATTGAGAATGTAGAAACTTCAGCCCAACGATGTATTCAAGACAGTTTCTGAGATTTTCATTTGAAGTAATATTCGGATGGGACTTTTGTATCTTGTGTATATGTATGCATATATATGAGTGTTGAAATAAGAACAAGTGGAATATAGAGAATTGGAATTGGGAGATCAATTTTGCTTGCTCAGTGCTATTCCCTGGGGGAGAAGACCTTTATTGCTGTTGCTGTTCTGTTTGTTTTTGTTCATTTGTGTAGGTTACAGATAGAGCTTTGCAGAAATAATTGTTTATTTCTTTTCAACTTCCTTTCCCTGAAAACAAATATAACATTGAAGATGGTTCATAAATATTTCCCAAAGATTTTCAGTGATTTTGTCACTGCTGCAAATCACAATTCCTCTATACATTAGTAAGTTTTCATAATTCACTGTTTTCTCTAAAATCCATCTCTTACTGGCCAATTTTCTAGCAATGAGATGTTCCCTATTTAGCCATATTGTTCCTCAAGGGACACTAATAGGGTTACAATTCTAGAGCTATGAAGGACCTTGATGGTCACAGAGGTCATTTTCCTCCTTTTCCAGGTGAGACATTAAATGGCTGGCTCAAGAGCACACAAGTAGTAAGTGACAGATATATGATTTGAATTTAGAGATCTTTCAACTATTGAATGGAATGTTGTCAATGGTCAGAATCCTGAATTAATGGGGATTTAGACTCCAAATCTATAATACAAACATCATTCTTGCTGCCTCCATTGGATTGTAAGCTTTTTCAGTTATGAGCTTCTCCAGGACAAGGATTGTCTTATGCCTTTCATCATACCCTTAGTGCTTATCACCAATGCCTGACACTTAATGGGTGATTAATAAATGCTTATTGACTTCTTGTCTGCTTCACAGACAGGGCAGAAAACAGCGGTAATATAGCATTAATATGTTTATATTTGTTATTTGACTTTATAAAAATCTGTTGACACTTGGCCTTATTTTGTATTCAAGTATTATTGATGCTAAAAAATTTGAAACATTCTTATCAATCTCTATAATAGAACAGCAGGTCAACATTTCTCTTCCTATCCCCAGGAGATCTATTATATATTGCTTTGCACACAATAGGCTGGTTTATCTCTTTGGTTAATTTGCATTGAGGCATAATCTGTCAATTACATAAATAAACCAGTCTATTGTATGCAAACTACTATGGTTTTCTTATGTCATTACAATAGTCAAATTATACCTACCCCTCTATATATACCCCTAACAAAAATACATTTTTCAAGAGTTAAACATACCATTTCTCCCTATAGGGATATAAACATTTTAAACGTTAAAAAAACATAGTTTTTTTCTTTCCTTTTTACCTTTTTATGCTTCTTTTGAGTTTTGTATTTAAAGATCAAATTTTCTGTTCAGCTCTGCTCTTTTCATCAAAACTAAATGAAAACCCCCTATTTCACTGGATTTCCAGCTTTCCCCCTGACAGTTAATGATTAATTTTTCTTGATAGTTGATTCTTGATTGCAGTTGGAGCTCCTTTGCCCTCCAATATATCATCATTTGATCCTTTAAAATGGAAGCTGCTAGGTCCTGGGTAATCTGATTGTGGCTCCTCAATATTTGAATTGTTGCTTTTCCAGCTACTTGCAGCATTTTCTCCTTGACCTAATAATTCTGGAATTTAGCAAAAATATTCATTGGGGTTTTCCTTGTGGGGTCTCTTTCAGGGGGTGATCAGTGGATTCTTTCAGTGGCTATTTTATCTTTTGGTTCCAGGACATCAAGGCAGATTCCCTTGATGATTTCTTGAAAAATGTTATTTATGCTCTTTTTATCATTATGGTTTTCAGGTAATGCAATAATTCCAAGATTGTCTCTCCTGGATCTATTTTCCAGGTTAGTTGTTTTTATAATAAGGTATTTTACATTTTCTTTTTTCTTTTTTCTTTTTTTTTCATTTTGTTTGATTGAATCTTAATGTCTCATTGAATCATTCATGTTCAATTGTTCATTTCTCATTTTTAGTGAATTATTTTGTTCAGTTGGCATTTTAATTTCCTTTTGCATTAGGCCAATTGAACTTTTAAATGAGTTGTTTTGTTCACTGGATTTTTTTTCCATTTCGTCAATTCTAATTTTTTGGGAGTTGTTCTCAGCTTCCATTTCCCCAATTCTGTTTTCCAAGGAGTTGTTTCCTTTTTCCATTTCACAAAATCTAATTTTTTATTATTTATTTATTTTATTATTTTTTTTAAAGCTTTTTATGTGCAAAACATATGCATGGGTAATTTTTTAACATTGACCTTGCAAAGCCTTCTGTTCCAAATGTTTCTCTCCTTTCCCCCCTAGATGGCAAGTAGTCTAATACATGTTAATTATGTTAAAATATATGACAAATCAAATGTATGCATACATATTTATACAGTTATCTTGCTATACAAGAAAAAACAGATCTAGAAAGAAAAAAAAAACCTGAGAAGGAAAACAAAATGCAAGCATTAACAGAAAGCATGAAAATGCTATGTTGTGGTCCACACTCAGATCCCACAGGCCCCTCCCTGGGAGTATATGGCTTTCTTCATCACTGAACAACTGGACATGGTTTGAGACATCTCATTGTTGAAGAGAGCCATGTCCATCAGAATTGATCATCATATAGTCTTGTTGTTGCCGTGTATATTGATCTCCTGGTTCTGCTCGTTTCTTTTTTTCTTTTTTTTTATTAAAGCTTTTTATTTGTATAACCTATGTATTGGTAGTTCCCCAGCATTGATCTTTACAAAGCTTTCCATTACAAATGTTACCCCCAGTCCCCTCTCCTCCCCTAGATGGCAGGAAGCCCACTACATGTTAATAATGTTGAAATACTTGACAAGTTATGCAAGAAAAATCCTATCTACAAGAAAAAAAAGAAAATCAGAGAAAGGTAACACCATGCAAACAAATATTAATAGAGATCATGAAAATGTTATGTTGTGGTCGATATTTCATATCCCTCTCTCTGGGTGTATATGGTTTTCTTCAGTGAACAATTGGAACTGGTTTGAGACAATTCTTTGTTGCAGAGAGCCATGTCTATCAGAATTGATCATCATATAGTATTGTTGTTGCCGTGTATAATGATCTCCTGGTTCTGCTTTTTTCACTCAGCATCAGTTCATGCAAGTCCCTCCAGGCCTCTCTGAAATCGTCCTGCTGGTCGTTTCTTACAGAGCAATAATATTCCATAACATTCATATACCATAATTTATTCAGCCACTCTCCAATTGATGGGCATCCCTTCAGTTTCCAGTTTCTAGCCACTACAAAAAGGGCTGCCACAAACATTCTTGCACAGGTGGGTCCCTTTCCCTCCTCTAAGATCTCTTTGGGATATAGGCCCAGTAGAAACACTGATGGGTCAAAGGGTATGCACAGTTTGACAACTTTTTGAGCATAGCTCCAAATTGCTCTCCAGAATGGTTGGATCTGTTCACAGTTCCACCAACAATGTATTAGTGTCCCAGCCCTCCCACATCCCCTCCAACATTCATCATTATCTTTTCCTGTCATTTTAGCCAATCTGACAGGTGTGTAGTGGTACTTCAGGATTGTCTTCATTTGCATTTCTCTGATCAATAGTGATTTGGAGCAACTTTTCATGTGACTAGAGATGGTTTTAATTTCATCATCTGAAAATTGTCTGTTCATATCCCTTGACCACTTATCTATTGAAGAGTGGTTTGAATTCTTATATATATGAGACAATTCTCTATATATTTTAGAAATGAGGCCTTTATCAGAACCATTAAATGTAAAGATGATTTCCCAATTTGATGCTTCCCTCCTAATCTTGACTGCATTGGTTTTGGTTGTACAAAAACTTTTTAACTTAATATATTCAAAATTATCTATCTGGTTTTCATTTAAGAGTTCCAGTTCTTCTTTGGACATAAATTTATTCCTTCTCCATAGGTCTCAGAGGTAAACTATATTACGTTCCTCTAATTTACTTATAGTATCACTCTTTATATCCAGATCATGAACCCATTTAGATCTTATCTTGGTATGTGGTGTTAGGTGTGGGTCAAGCCCTAATTTCTTCCACACTAGTTTCCAATTTTCCCAGCAGTTTTTGCCGAATAGTGAGTACTTATCCCAAAAGCTGGGGTCTTTGGGTTCATCAAACACTAAATTGTTAAGGTTATTGCCTAGATTTTCCTGATAACCTATCCTGTGCCACTGATCGACTGCTCTATTTCTTAGCCAGTACCAAACGGTTTTGATGACCGCTGCTTTATAATATAGTTTTAGATCTGGTACAGCAAGGCCACCTTCATCTGCCTTTTTTTTTCATTAATCCCCTTGAAATCCTTGACTTTTGTTCTTCCAAATGAACTTTGCTACTATTTTTTCTAGATCTGTAAAATAATTTCTTGGGAGTTTGATTCCTATGGCACTAAATAAGTAAATTAGTTTGGGTAGTATTGTCATTTTTATTATATTCGCTCGGCCTACCCATGAGCACTTAATGTTTTTTCAATTGAGTAGGTCTGATTTTATTTGTGTGGAAAGTGTTTTGTAGTTTAGTTCATATAGGTTCTGCTCGTTTCACTCAGCATCAGTTCGTGCAAGTCTCTCCAGGCCTCTCTGAAATCATCCTGCTGGTCGTTTCTTACAGAACAATAATATTCCATAACATTTATACACCATAATTTATTCAGCCATTCTCCAACTGATGGGCATCCATTCAGTTTCCAGTTTCTAGCCACTACAAAAAGGGCTGGCACAAATATTTTTGCACATGTGGGTCCTTGTCCCTCCTTCAAGATCTCTTTGGGATATAGATCCAGTAGAAATACTGGTGGGTCAACGGGTATGCACAGTTTGATAACTTTTTGAGTATAGTTCCAAATTGCTCTCCAGAATGGTTGGATCCATTTACAATTCCATCAACAATGTATCAGTGTCCCAGTTTTCCCACAACAATCCTTCCAAAACTTGTCATTCTCTTTTCCTGTCATTTTAGGCAATCTGAGAGATGTATAGTGGTATCTGAGTTGTCTTAATTTGCATTTCTCTGATCAATAGTGATGTGGACCACCTTTTTATGACTAGTGATAGTTTTAATTTCTCCATCAGAAAATTGTTCATATCCTCACAAAATCTATTTTAAGGAGTTATTTTCTTCAGACAATTTCTGCTTTTTCTTTTTCAAAGTCTCAATTCCTTTCTCCATTTTTCTTCTAACTCTCTTTTAAGATTTTATCTTAATTCTTTCAAGAGAACCTTCTGAGTAGGAGAGCAACTCATATCACCTTTTGAGGTTTTAACTAGAAATGTTTTGCTTTTTGTGTTCTCAGGGTTTGAGGTCCATTCTTTGTCTCCAAAATAGCTGTCTATCATCAGAGCTCTTTTAGCTTTTTTGCTCATTTTTAAAGGTTGAAATCTGCTCTTATGGCAAAGGAGATATTGTTCCTAGCTTCCTCTACAAGCAACAGCTTTTCGCTGTCCTGGTGATACTGGCTTCCTCCCCATGCTGGATGGGCATGGCCAAGTCCCACTTGTTTTGCTGGGGTTCAGGGGCTCACTATTTGCCTTTTGTAGTTGCTTTGAAAGTTTCACAGCTAGTCTGCTGACCCACTGGCTTCTGAACCAGGACAGAGTAGATGACACTACTGTATTTTGGCTAAGAGCCTTCCACTAGATTGCCCCCACATGCGAATACCTCTCTGCCCTGGGCTTCTCTGCACTATATCTGCCCTGGGCTGCCTCCCCTCATGCCCAATTGAGACAGATCCTTCCTGAAGTTCTTCTAAAAAGTCTTTTGCTGGAAATGTGTTACACTCCAAATATTTGTGGGTTCTGTAACTTTAAAACACATTCAGAGACTTGATCTGGTGTTGATTTTGTGGGAAGCCAAAAAGAGCTCAGACAAAGACCTGCCTTCTCTCCACCATCTTGGCTCCATCCCAGCATTGTAGTTTTATAAGCATAAAGTAAGGTGTGCACTTTTTTTAGGGAATTTCTGTATATATGCCACAATCCTAATTTTAAAGAAATTTTATTCAATAAGGAAAAAAAAATTATAGCCCTTGTTCTCATTGGCCTTGAAATCTATGGGGATTATGTTGATTGTATATATATACTTTGTCTCTTTTTTCTGGGTTTTATTTTTCCTGTTTCTATATGTCTGTCTGTCTGTCTCTCTACTGCTTTTTCTTTATCTGTATATGTGTATTTATGCACACATACACATATATACAACTGTAAATGTAGATCTATATCTGTCTTTGTATATATGTCTATATATATGTATATGTATATATATACATATATATGCACACACACACATACACACATACATAGAGAGATATCTACAAATACAAATATCTATATTAATATGCTGTTCATGATCCCACCTTCTCCCTGCCCAAGACTTTAGGCTCATTTAGAGCTGATAAATTCTCAGGGTTTATCCAAAGGGTTCTTATATCTCTTCTTCATTCTTCCACCCCAGAGTAAAACTCCAGAAAATGTTTTAAAATGAAACTTCTGAATACTTTGGTCTAGGTTTCCTCAACTTCCACAAAGTCATTCCATGAACACAATAAGCATTAGCAGTAGACAGTCTTCCTATTATCCCCCACAGAAGAAATATAATAGCATAAAATAGCTCTTTAGTCTCTCCTTGGAATATAAAGAGACTTGTGTTTGAATCTGTTGCCCATTCACTTCTGACTTGCATTATCTAATTGATTGTGGAAATAATTGAGTTAGTGGACGTCTTTCATTTTAAGCCATTTTTTCATCCTTCAAGTTTAGGATTACACTTTGGGAAGAAACCTTTTCTTTCTCCAAAAACATTGTTGGAGAAATTTCTCTTTAGGTAGTCCAACTTTCACACTAACTCAGCAACTATTGATTGGGAATTCTAAAACTAGAATCTCTCTAAATCAGGATTATCCATGGAGTAACTCCAAAAACCAGAAAGTCCCATTTTCATCATTACAATTTTCTGTCATGTGCTTAGAAAATGAAAGAGAAAATAGAAGAAAGTCAGGAAAAGTATGTATAGGAATGAACTCCTTTGCATAGACAAACACTTGCTGATAGCCATGCGTTTTTCCTACAAATCTCTATTTTCTTTTTATATATGGGGAAAAACACCATCATTACCTCCTAACCTTCTGCATGGTGATCTTGAAGGTCAAAGAAGGGAAAGCAAGGGAAAAGAAAAGGGAGAGTTATTTCATAACTCTCTTTTACAGAACACAGGTAGGGATAGTTCCTCTTTTTAAACTTCAATCAACAAATCTATAGACAGTTCCAATCTCTGGAGGAACCTCAGAAGATCAGTAGGCAATTCCTCCTCTATAAAACATAATTATGCATCAACATTTCCACCTTGCAAATTTATCAGGTTAATTGATAAAGAATTAAATTTATCAGAAACTCCCCTGATCACTCATTTTATGTATATACAAAAAACAATACATCTATGGAATAAAGAAAACTTGTGGACTTTATTGACCTATGATGCTTCTTTGCATACCTGTTGTATTTTAAAGATATTTTCTGACCTCTTAATCAGGATTGGTTATATTGTGATAAGGCTTATTGACAAAAATAAGTTGAAGATGATGCTTTAAAAAACATTCATTGCCACTTTTTTTAAAACAAGAAAATTCCACAAGTAATAGCTTGTAATGTATCATTTCCTCTTCTCATATTTATTCTCTTTTTTCAAAGTGGGGAAAAATAACTATGTTTTACATATTTGCTATCATAATACAATCTGTTATAGTGTGTTTACTTCTCATGTATCAGGATAAACCTTGGTGTTAAATTAGTTGCTGTGAAGTTATACATACATTAATCACTACTAAACAAATGTACTGCCAATGAGTATAAGAAACAAACAGCTAAAATGGGAAAGTTCATCCAGCATCTGGGCAATTCTAAAAAATAGTTTCATTCTTGTGGGTGGAAAAGATCTAAAATTTTGGACATTTTATAGTGAATCTTTCTTATTTCCACCCCAACCCACAATTCAGCCTCATATAGCTAGTTATCTATGTTCCTTAAACCATAGTGTTTGGTAGCCAACTGATCCAAGTATGCATTAAAGAGTTAAAAGAGAGAGCAAGAGGACATTGAAATCAATCTGCTGTTCACAGAAAGATTTATGCATTTTAAAAAATCATTCTATTTTGAGGTTAGGCATTGTAAAATATACCTATAGTCTCTGTTACTGAAAAGACTGAGGCTATTGAATTATTTGAGTTCATGAATTCTAAGCTACCACAGACTAAACTAATCAGATGTCTATACTGACTGGGACCACTGTGACAAGCTTACAGAGAGGAAGGGGAAACACCAGGATGTCTAAGAGGGATAAAACTGCCAAATTGGAAAAAAACTGAGCAGATCAAAGCTTCTAAACCAATCAGCAGGAGAGCCCAGGAGTTAACTACTGTACTTTCATCTCAGCTGCCTGAGGAACATACGGGGATACTGTGAGCAAGACAAGCAAACAAAAATACCATTGTATTTTATCAAGATCTCTAAAGAGAAAGATCTTATAATTTTTCCACAAATTTTTCTTGTGTTTAATTATAAACATAAAACTGTCTATACTATTATATAATGACCCTTGAGGTGTATAAGGATATGGCTATGTGAAAACTTCCTCATTGTTACATTGTACTGTTCAGTGGTTTTAACAATATATTCACAAATCAGTTCAGCTGTGATAGATCTATAACCAATAACTGGAATGTAAATAGAGTACTGGGTTTGGAATTGGGAACATTCATGTTTCTGAATTTAAATCTAGTTTCAAACTCTTACTAGCTGTGTAATCCTGAGCAAGCAATTTAACCCTGTTTGCCTCAGTTTCCCCATTTGTAAAATGAGCTGGAGAAAGAAATGATGAATCACTCCAGTATCTTTGTTAAGAAAACCCCAAATACAGTCATTTAGAGGTAGACAAGACAGTAAAAAGGGTTTTGGACTTAGAAAACCTGAATTCAAATTTCAGTTCTGTTAGTTAATACCTATTATTACTGTGTACCATTCACTGAACTTCCTTGGGAGACTAGTTCCTCCTCTGTAAATGGAGGGAGTGATACTAAGTGGTCTTTAAGATCCTTTCCCATTCTTATAAATCTCTCCTTTTTGGCTTTGTTTTTATTTAATAATATTTTTTTCTAATTACATAAGATAATTTTCCAATAGGTCAAAAATAACAAGTGAATTAATGAAAAAAATGTAAAGGAAAGTGGACCAACCATACCAGACCAAACATTATATTATAAAGCAGGGGTATCAAAACTGTTTGCAACTGGCTAAGAAATAAAGTAGTGCATCAGTAGAGTAGACTAGGTACATAAGACACCACAGACAATGACTATGGTAATCTACTGTTTTATAAACCCAAAGACTCTACCTGCTAGGGAAAAAAAACCTACTATGTGATGAAAAATGCTGGGAAAATTGAAAAATACTATGTCAGAAATTAGGCATTCACTCTCCAATCGATAAATGGTTAAAGGATATGAACAGACAATTTTTAGATGATAAAAGTAAAACTATTTCTAGTCATATGAAAAGGTGCTCCAAATCACTATTGATCAGAGAAATGCAAATTAAGACAACTCTGAGGTACCACTAAACACCTGTCAGATTGGCTAAAATGACAGGAAAAGATAATGATGAACGTTGGAGGGGATGTGGGAAACCTAGGACACTGATACATTGTTGGTGGAACTGTGAATGGATCCAACCATTCTAGAGAGCAATTTGGAACTATGCTCAAAAAGTTATCAAACTGTGCATACCCTTTGACCCAGCAGTGTTTCTACTGGGCCTATATCCCAAAGAGATCTTAGAGGAGGGAAAGGGCCCCACATGTGCAAGAATGTTTGTGGCAGCCCTTTTTGTAGTGGCAAGAAATTGGAAATTGAAGGGATGCCCATCAATTGGAGAGTGGCTGAATAAATTATGGTATATGAATGTTATGGAATATTATTGTTCTGTAAGAAATGACCAGCAAGATGATTTCAGAGAGGCCTGGAGAGACTTGCATGAACTGATGCTGAGTGAAATGAACAGAACCAAGAGATCATTATACACGGCAACAACAATACTATATGATGATCAATTCTGATGGACTTGGTTCTCTCCAACAATGAGATGTTTCAAACCAGTTCTAATTCTTCAGTAATGAAGAAAGCTATATACACCCAGAGAGAAGGATCTGAATGTGGATCACAACATAACATTTTCATGTTCTCTATTGATGTTTGCTTGCATTATGTTTCCCTTCTCAAATTTTTTTTTCTTGTAGATCTGATTTTTCTTGTACAGAAAGATAACTATATAAATATATACACATATTCAATTTGTCAAATATTTAACATAATAAACATGTATTAGACTTCCTGCCATCTAGGGAGGGGGTGGGAGGTAAGGGTGAAAAATTTGTAACAGAAAGCTTTGCAAGGATCAATGTTGAAAAATTACCCATACATATGTTTTGCAAATAAAAAGCTTTAATAAGAAAAAGAAATTAGGCATTGACTTTTCTAACACCCTGTACCACAATAAAGGAAAAATGAGTTCATGATAGTCATATTATGACTATCATGTTTATGTCATGATAGTTCATGACATAAAGAGTGATACTATAACCAAATTAGTAAAGCAAGGGATAGTCTACTTGTCAGATCTTTGGAAAAGGGAAGAATTTATGGCCAAAGAAAGAAATAAAGAACTTTATGAAATACACAATAGATAATTTTGATTATATTAATTATTCTTCACGAAGAAAGCCAATGCAGCCAAGATAAGAAGGGAATCAAAAGGTTAGTAAACAGTTTTTAGAACCAGTGTTTCTGATGAAGACCTCATTTCTAAAATACTTAGAGAATTGAGTTAAATTTATAAGAATACAAATAATTCCTCAATTGATAAATGGTCAAAGATATAAAAAGACAATTTTCAGATGTAGAAATTAAAGCCATATTTAGTCATATGAAAAAATGCTCCAAATTACTATTGATTAGAGAAATACAAATTAAAATAACTCTGAGGTATCATCTCACACTTCTCAGATTGATTAAAATGACAGGAAAAAAAATAATGATAAATGTTGAAGCAGATATGAGAAAATTGAGACTCTAATGCATTCTTTGTGGAGTTGTGAAATGATCCAACAATTCTGGAAAATTTGAAACCATGACCAACTATGAAACTGTGGATAATCTTTGATCCAGTATTATCACTCCTGGGTCTGTAGCACAAAGAGATCATAAAAGAAGTAAAAGAACCCACATGTGCAAAAATGTTTGTAGCAGCTTTTTTTTGGTGTCAAGAAATTGAAAATTTAGTGGATGCCCATCAATTAAAGAATAGATTAATAAGTTTTTGTAACGCAATGGAATATGACTGTTTTATAAGAAATGAAAGGGTGGATTTCAGGAAGACTTTCATGAACTGATACTAAATGAAGGAAACAGAACCAGGAGGACATTCTACACAGCAACGGTGTTGGGCTTGGATCTTCTCAACAATACAGTATTGCAAGGCAATTCCAAAAGACTTAAGATAGAAAATGCCATCCTCATCCAGAGAGAATGGTGGAGATTGCATATAGATTAAAGTATAGTATTTTCAGTGTTCTATGGTTTTAGAGAGTTGTTTTAATTTGTATTTCTCTAATCAATAGTGATTTAGAGCATTTTTTTTGTATGGCCGTAGATGGCTTTAATTGCTTCATCTGAAAATTGTCTGTTCATATCTTTTGTTCACTTATCAATTAGGTAATGGCTTGTATTCTTATGAAACTGACTCAGTTCTCCACAGATTTTAGAAATTAGGCCTCTATCAGAAATACTGGTTGTAAAAAATTGTTTCCCAGCTTTCTATTTCTCTTCTGCATTTGTTTTGTTTGTGCTAATGTAATCAGTTATCAATTTTGCATATCATAATATTCTCTATTTCTTGTTTGGTTATAAATTTCTTCTTTTCCCAAAGATCTTACAGGAAAACTATTCTTTGCTCTCATAATTATAGTGTCATCCTTTATGTCTAAATTATGAACTTGATTTTATTTTATCTTGAGATAGGATATGAAATGAGAAACCTTTACTTATAAGTGGACAGATTGCCAGACTGTGCTCAAACTGTGAAACAGCTTCAGAATGAGAAAATTCTGTTGTCAAACTTGGGTAAAATTTGGGAACAGGAATGGCAGAGATTATAGCATTGGGTGAGGAAGGAGGCAGTGGGATAATTCAGGCTTCTTGAAGCAATAAGATTTTAAAAGATATTGAATTTTGATCCCACATGCACTTTTATGGCCAACTATTAGTTAAAAGAAAAGGAGGATGTTTATATAATGAGCAGCCAAATTCCAGTATGAGGAAGAGAACATATTTGCTTTGCTTTTCTAGTTTGCAGGCCAGATCCTGTGTGGTATTTATTTTTACAAAAGTCTCATGTGTCTCATGTGATGTGGGATTTAAACATGATTAGACAGGAATCTATCACCTAAGTCACAATGTTTAGTAAAAGGAATACTGGTCTTAGAGCAAAAATACTTTGAAGCATAAGTCTGAGATATAATGCTAACTAACTGTGTGACCTTGAGCAAGAAATTTAACTAATCAGAATCTCAGTTTCTCCATTTGCAAAATGGCAATAAAAACACTTGTACAATCTTAAAAATTTGCTATGAGGAAAATGATTTAACCTTTCAAGTGCTAAGAAATCCTTAAAGTGCTATAGAAAGTTAAGTGATTTTTACCCAGGGAATATTTCTTTCTTAAAATTTTGGTATGATTTTCTGACATCCATGGGTAGAATTAAATGTATTTTAGGTTGCCAGAAAGGTCTAACCTTCAGTTCCTTGTTACTAGTTAGCGAATCTATATTTCAATAGCAGATAACCTTCTTTTTATTGGTTTTCTGCCATAAGAAAAACATATATTTGTTCTCTTTCTGTTTCAGACAAAAATAAGCTGACACTAATACTGGAGGATATACTAATAGTAAAGTTGTCAGCATTTTCTCTCCTCTTGGAGTGATTGCTATTTTCTATGGCCTGGTTAGCACAGTTGTTAAGGGCACAGTGCTCAAAACTAGGTTGTCTATAAGGAAAAACTAGAGCAAGATCAGACAGTTTTCTGGTTTTCTTAGTTCTTAAGTGAACTCCTGTTATTGAGTCTCATTTCTTAGATTTTTTTTTCCTTTCCTACTGCCTCTTTAGTTTAGTTAGTACTGAGTGAAAACTCCTACTCTTTGCTTTGTCTATGAGTTTTGTTCATAACTTTAATTTCATACACATGACCTGTTTTTATCTGCTGGGATCCACCCAGTCATGAATCTTCATTTATTTCCAGTTCTCCAAGACACAATGAACATATATTTACATTTATATGATTATGGGGTATCTTTCTTGTCTACCCTATAGCCAACATTCCATAATATTTGAGTGCTAATATGGCTAAAGCTATCTTCTTATATTTTAATTAAGGCCCTTTCCCAACAGCTCCATTATAAACAAATTGTTATGCAATTAACTGCCAATTTTCCTCTTACATATATATATATATACATATATATATATATGTATATATATATACATTGTGAAATATCTAGGTGCCAGGAGATTATTTTCTCAATTCACTCTTGGAGGCAGTTTTCAGCTTTACCATTTTATCATAGCAGATATCTAAATTATTCAGGCATATCTAAGTATTTATAAGTAGATGAGTAGATGCTGGTTATTATTCAAGCACTCTGTTTTTGTGTCTACTAATAATAACATCAATTGTATTTTACTAGATTTCTATGTTTCATTAGTTATTTCTTCTATGAAAATTAATGAACTACAATTCAAGGTAGACCCTCCTATTATCTTCAGCATTATATATAATTTGATTAGAGCTTAATTCCTCCTTTCACAATTTATAAGATCTTAGCTGCATCTCTGTAGTCCTAAAACAGTTCATTATAATGTAACCTTTTAGTCAACCCATCAACCAAAAAAAAGTATTTACTTTAGTACCTGCTCCATGAAAGGGACTATGTTATGTAATAGTCCAATATTTATTTAGTATTATATCATTTTTTAAGTTTTACTTTTAAATTAGGTCAAATATTTTAAATAGAATTTGTGGAAAATTTATATTTATATGTGAGCTTTTTGTTGCTGTTCTAGATCTGTGATTTCATCAGCACAATGAACTTCTAGTGGGGAAATTAGTAGTAGGCCCCCACCTATTAATTACTAGTAGGACCTCACCTACTAATATTAGTAGGTGATTAAGCACTTTAAAGTTTTTGATAACTGCCAAGAGACACTGAGTGTGTCAGAGATAGTATTAGAACTCATCTTTTTTGGACATTGAGATATCCATTATCCTATACTGCCTCCAGCACTTAATATGGTGCCTATTATATAAAAGGCACTTAATGAATGCTAGTTCACAATGACTGTCTCTAATATAGACAGGTAAGAAAAAGTTCAGGGGTAAAATTTATAAGGCTTGGAAATAACATTAATAAAGATTGAAATAAGGTAATTGCATATGTTTAACACTGGTACATGCCTTTGTCATCTAATACAACCCCCTGATCTTCCAGATGGGAAACTTAGGTGCAAAGAAAGAAGGTAATTTAAACAAGGTCTCTATGTAAGCAAGTAGCAAAACCAAGATGTGAACTCAGATTCTCTGTCACAAAATCCAGCATTCTTTCCATTGCATCATAAAATGCTATTTTTCTCAACCTGTTTCTAATCTTTTTTACCATTGCTAGAAAAAGTTTCAAGATTAAGATGGTTTCATGGCCTATACATTTATAGTGCAGAATCTCAGCAGGATTGCAACTACTATATACCATTTTTATTCTAGTATTATTAATTCTCAATCTCATTCTCCACAATGACTATTTCAAAATTGTTCTCTTTCTTCTTGCCCTGCACAATATAATCCTACCTCCTACTTGCCTGAGATGAAGGAAATGTGTACTATGTTTCCTTACTTTTCTACCTCTCTATATTAAAATTCTTCCTTTTCTTCATTCTTTCTCTTTTCCCTCTGATCTCTGATGAAGAGATGGCTCTTGCCTCTTGCCAATGTAAATTCCTTCACTTGTACCCTTAAATCCATTCCCTTTTTCCACTTATAGAACTTTGTTCCATCAATCAGTTTCCCTTGTTCATGATCATTCTTTCCCTTCACCTTGGATATTCCCATCTTTCTAAAAAATAATCTCAAATCTCCTATCTTAAAAATCTCATCCTGTGTACATCTTTCTCCTTCGTTTAACCAGCAAAACTTCTTGGAAAATTACTTCATACCTGATATAGATTATATAATCTCCAATTAGATATTTCATTTAGATGTAATAGTTGCATGTTGTCTTACTCATTAGACTGTTAGCTCCTAGAAAGCAGGGACTATTTTTTATTTTGGCTTTTAGCTTTTCTTTGTATATCAGACCTTAGCCTGGTGCCTGACATGTGGTGTATACTTACACAAGCAATCAATTAATAAATATTTATTAATAATTTACTGTGCTAAGTGCTCAGGATACAAAAAACAAGATATAAAAATGACAGCTCTGGTCCCAAGGAAATGATAATCTAATGACAAAGAGAAAATGTAAATAAATATATACAAGTTGGCTATATACAGAATAGATAGAAAATAAGTAAAAGATGGAAGGCATTAGAATTGAGATGGTTTGAAGAAGCCTTCCTTTAGAAGACAGGATTTCAGTTGTGCCTTAAATTAAGGCAGAGAGAATAGTAGTTGGAGTTGAAGAGGGAGAGCATTCCAGGCATTCGAAACAGATAGAGAAAATGCCTAGTTTAGAAATGGAATGTCTTGTTCATGAGACAACTAGGAGCTCATTGTCACTGAATCAAAATGCATGTTTGAGAATAATGAATAAGAAGACTGGAAAGGTAGGTGGGGGGGATAGGTTATGAAAGACTTTGAATGCCAAGCAGAGAATTTTGTATTTGTTCTGGAGACAATAGGAAGCCACGGGAGCTTATTGCATACAGGGTGACATAATCACAACCGAGCTTTATGGAAATCATTTTAGTTACTGAATAGAGAATGGAATAGAGTGGATAGAGATTTAAGGCAGGAAGACTCATTAACAAGCCATTGCAATACTTTAGGTATAAGGTGATGACAGTAGGGGTAGTATCAGAGGATAAAAGGGGACATATTTGAAAGATGTTGTAAAGATAAAATCAGCAAGCCTTTGTAATTGTTGAATGGGAGGATGAGAGCAAAATAAGGGTGAGAGAGAGTAAAATCTAAGTGCCTGCTAGATTGCAAGCTTAAGTGACTAAGAGGATAATTTTGACCTCTACACCATAGTATTGGGAAAGGTAATTTGTGTGGAGGCAGGAGGACAGATAATGAGTTCCATTTTGACCATGTTGAGTTTAAAATGTTTGCTAGACATCTACCTTGAGATATTTGAAAAGTAGTTGAAAATGAAAGATTTAAGGTCAACAAGGAGATTGGGACTGAAAAGTTATATAATCAAAAGTGTAGAGATGCTAATTAAATTCCTAGGAGTTGATGAGGTCACCAAGTCAAGTAGTGGAGAGGGAGAAGAGCAGAGGGTCCAGGACAGAACCTTGTGTGGATGCTTATGATTAGAGTACAAGATCTGGAGGAGGGCCATGTAAAGGAGATAGAGAATTGGCCAGAAAGGTAGCAGAGGAACGAGAAGAGAGTGATATCTTGAAAACCTAGAGAGAAAAGAGTATCAAGGAGGAAAGAGTGATCAACAGTACAAAGATTGAAGAGGGCTCAAGGAGAATGAGGAATGAAGAATGGCCACTATGTTTATTAACAGAGATCATTAGTAAATTTGAAGAGAATGCAGTGTAATTGTCACTTGTTGGAAGATATAATGGGTTGAGAAAAAATGAATGGAAAGAGGTGGCACCTATTTTAGACAGTCTTTTCAAGGAGTTTTGCTACAAAAGGCAGAAGAACTTTGGACAATAATTGTTGGAGGACGCCTAAAAGAAAAGGGGATAAGCTTGTCCTTGACCTGAGGATCGAAGGGTGTGGTAATCACACACTACACTCTTTGATCCTCAGATCAAGGACAAGCTTATCCCCTTTACTTTTAGGTGTCCTCCAACAAATAATTAGCAGATATGAAAGGAATTAGGGAAGGTCTTTTCAGGATGGGAAGAAAGGAGCATGTTTGTAGACAATAGGAAATGAGTTAGTAGAGAGGAAGAGATTGAAAATAAGTATAGTGGAGGTCAGAGAGGGGACAATCTGTTGGAAGAGAAAGATAGAATGGATTATTTGACCAAGAAGAGGGATTGGCCTTAGTAAAGAGTAAGTCCATTTCATCATATATTATAGATGTAAAGGAGGAGAAGATGACAAATAGTAGAAGTGATCCACCACTGACTCTTGGCTATTGGTAATTGATGATACAATAAAGAGTCTAGAAATTCAACAAAGGAGGACAACATAGAATTGAATTTGTTCTGCAAAGTCAAGATGGAGAGAAGAGAAGATAGTGGCTAATGAAGAGAAGATAACTTGGAAGAAGATGGAAGGGATCAATAGATAAGAGGTCATGATGTGGATAAAGAGTAGAGGTATGTAAAAGAAGGCAGAAAGAAAAATGAAAATCTAATAAATCATGGTGAGATAAGGGAATTTCAGAATTTTCGAACATGGGAATAGTACATTTGTGGATGATGGCAAAATCCAGGGTAATACCACATATCTATGTGACTGAGGTGAAGTGAAAGTGTAGTTTGTGGAAGGTGAGTTAAGGAAGTAACTGGTTAAAGTATTGAGGGAGAATCAGTATGTAAGTTGAAATCCTTGGTACAAAGGTAGAAGTTGAGAAGGAGAGAAAAATTCTAAGCAAAATATCAAATTCATTGAGGAAGGAATGGAGTGACCTGGGGCTATGTAGAAAACAACTAGTAAGGGTTTTACTTCATCAGTAGATAAGAACAGCATGAATTTCAAAGGAAGACAAGTTACTTAGTAATGGAGAAATGTGAAAACCTGGAAATGGTCATGGAGGAAAAGAAGTATTCCAACAGTGAGCTGTGAAGAATCAGTGAAGGTACAGCCATTGTTGAAAAGGATGTCCAGGAATTCTAAGTCACCATGGAAACACCTAATAATGTTTATGAATGAGTGAACAATGTCATGGCAATTTTTCTATTTGAAGAATAAATTCTAATCACTTCACAGATTGTGCTGATTGATTGAATGTAGAATTCACCTTCTTTTTGTCCATACACTTCAGAGAAAAATTACCTTTCTGAGTATGGACATGCATAGAGTAATATTATAGCCCAAAAGATGAATTATTTCAAAAGGATGAGAGTATAAAGGCAGAAAATCTTGATTCACATTATTCACTTTGACAGACAGGCCTTTCACTGATGCTAGAAATTAGCTTTGAGGAATAATATAGAAAACAAGATATATAGGTAAATTGACATCCAAATTGGAGACAGGACCAATAATGAGAAATGGAGCATTTAAATTCCCAAGAATTGCAGTTATTTTGGTGATTGGTAGAGTAGGTGATATAGTGTTGTAGTTCAAGGTTGAAAATGTAAAATAATTAGTCTTAGTTCAAGGAATCAATAAAGGAAATATATGATAAATAGAATAATCACTTGATTCTCTGATCAGGGAAGTAGATTGAGGGTTAGTGTGAAAAACAATTTACTCAGAATCTTCATCCAGCTCACACAGCTGCAACAATAGGACTAAACAACGTGAGCAGAAGGTTAGGGAATAAAAATGATAATGCTCATTAGAGCTCATTGATGATACCTTCTTATATGTGGATAACTGAACCAAAAGTAAGAGAAATACTTCAAACATGGAATTGATAGTGCCAGTTTTATTTCAGGATCTTTATTGTAGTAGTCATTAAATTTAATATAATGTGTTCTTATTTGAATTTGTCATTCAATAGATATATTAAAGTCCTACTGTGTAGACCACAGTTCACAACACTGCAAAAAAAAAAGCTGATATTAGGTATCTACTTTTTGGAGTAGTTAAGGAAAGACAATGTAAAAAGTGTTTTAGTTGAAAAGGTGATCATAGTGACATGTGTGGTAGGAGGAAAATAATGAGTGGAGCGATAAAGATCCAAAGCCTACTTCAGACATTTATTAGCAGAGACTCTAGACAAGTAACCTGTCCTCCCTTAGCTTCAGTTTCATTACTTGTAAAACTGAGGTCATAAAACTTGAAGTTTATATTTTAAATGGCAGTTATGGACATCAAATGAAATAATCTAAGTAAAAAAATTTTTCACATCTTAAAGTTTTTATAAAGTCAGGCATCAACAACATCATTATCACCATCATCATCATCATCTTGATGAGAATATAGATAAATAAAAACAGTATGACTAGCTTCCAAATTTGTTTTTTAAGTCAATTTTTAGTTCTGCATCCATTTAGTTTTTGCCTCCAGTTTGATGATTGATTATGTCCTTCCATCTGCATAAGTTTAGGTTAACATCTGAAATTGTGAGGTTTTGTTTGCATGATTCTTGCTAAATTCTTTTTTTGAAATTTCTCTTCCCACTAACTGTTTTGCCCTGCAGATGTGACTGCAGTTTTTTTAAATCAGTTTAAGAGAACCCAGGATTCCTTAGGTCATTGAAAACATATTTAATATGAAGGTCTATTTGTTTCCCTCTTGCTTTTAGTTGACATATCTAGGACTTAGATTCTTTTCCAGATTTTTTGGTGAAATGCATCAGCATCCACTTTTTTTTTTTCTTAGCTTTGTATTTGCAAAACATATGTATGGGTAATTTTTCGACATTGGCCCTTACAAAACTTTCTGTTTCAATTTTTCCCCCTTTCCCTAGATGGCAGATAGTCCAATACATGTTAAATATGTTAAAATATATGATAAATCCAATATATGTACACATAGTTATACAGTTATCTTGCTGCACAAGAAAAATTGGATCTAGAAAGAAAAAAAAACCTGAGAAGGAAAACAAAATGCAAGCAAACATCAACAGAAAGCATGAAAATGCTATGTTGAGGTTCATACTCAGATGCCACAAGTCTCTCTCTGGGTGTATATGGCTTTCTTCACCACTGAACATTTGAATAATCTCATTGTTGAAGAGAGCGGTGCGCATCAAAATTGATCATCATATAGTCTTCTTGTTGCCCTGTATGATTATCTCCTGGTTCTTCTCATTTCACTTAGCATCAGTTCATGTAAGTCTTTCCAGGCTTCTCTGAAATCATCTTCTTGGTTGTTTCTTATAGAATAATAATATTCCATAACATTCATATACCATAATTTATTCAGCCATTCTCCAATTGATTGGCATCCATTCAGTTTCCAGTTTCTTGCCACTACAAAAAGGGTTTCCACAAATATTTTTGCACATATAGTTCCCTTTCCCTCCTTTAAGATCTCTTTGGCATATAAGCCCAGTAGAAACACTGCTGGGTCAAAGGTTATACTTAGTTTGATAACTTTTTGAGCATAGTTCCAAATTGCTCTCCAGAATGGTTGGATCTGTTCACAGTTCCACTAACAATGTATCAGTGTCCCAGTTTTCTCACATCCCCTCCAACACTCATCATTATCTTTTCTTGTCATTTTAGCAAAGCTGAGAGGTATGTGGTAGTATCTCAGAGTTGTCTTAATTTGCATTTCTCTGATCAATAATGATTTGGAGCACCTTTTTCATATGATTAGAAATAGTTTTAATTTTATCATCTGAAAATTGTCCATTTCTATCATTTGACTATTTATCCATTAGGGAATGGCTTGAATTCTTATAAATTTGAATCAGTTTTCTGTATATTTTAGGAATGAGGCCTTTATCAGAACCCTTAAATGTAAAAATGATTTTCCAATTCATTGCTTCCCTTCTAATCTTGTCTGCATTAGTTTTGTTTGTACAAAACCTTTTTAACTTATTATAATAAAAAGTATCTATTTTGTGATCTCTAGTTCTTCTTGGTCATAAATTCCTTCCTCCTCCACAGATCTGAGAGGTAAACTATTTTATGTTTTTTTTCTAATTTGTTTATAATATCATTCTTTATGTCTAGATCATGAACCCATTTCGACCTTATCTTGGTATATCGTTATATCAAATATATCATTAAGTGTGTGTCAGTGCATACTCTCTTCCATACTAGTTTCCAATTTGCCCAGCAGTTTTTGTCAAATAGTGAGTTCTTATCCTAAAAGCTGGGGTTTGGGGTTTGTCAAACACTAAACTACTATAGTCATTGACTTTTTTGTCAATTTTGTCAAATAACCTATTCCACTGTTCAACTACTCTATTTCTTAGACAATATGAAATGGTTTTGATGACAATATGAAATGGTTTGGTACAGCTAGGCCACCTTCATTTGCTTTTTTTCATTAATTCCCTTGAAATTCTTGACCTTTTGTTCTTCCAGATGAATTTTGTTGTTATTTTTTCTATGTCAGTAAAATAGTTCCTTGGGAGTTTAACTGGTATAGCACTAAATAAAAGATTAGTTTAGGTAGTATTGTCATCTTTATTATATTCACTCGACCTATTCAAGGGCACTTGATATATTTTTTTAAATTTTTATTAAAGCTTTTTATGTGTATAACATATGTATGGTTTCCCCAGCATTGATCTTTACAAAGCTTTCCATTACAAATTTTACCCCCAGTCCCCTCCCCTCCCCTAGATGGCAGGAAGTCCGCTACATGTTAATAATGTTGAAATGCTTGAGAAGTTATGCAAGAAAAATCCTATCTACAAGAAAAAAAAGTAAATCAGAGAAAGGCAACACCATGCAAACAAATATCAATAGACATCATGAAAATGTTATGTTGTGGTCCATATTTCATATCCCTCTCTCTGGGTGTATATGGTTTTCTTCAGTGAACAATTGGAACTGGTTTGAGACAATTCTTTGTTGCAGAGAGCCATGTCCATCAGAATTGATCATCATGTAATACTGTTGTTGCTGTGTATGATGATCTCCTGGTTCTGCTCGTTTCACTCAGCATCAGTTCATGCAAGTC
>JAJPUD010000426.1:185282-244191 GCA_023553655.1 Myrmecobius fasciatus | reverse complement strand
TTTTTAGTTGATTCTCTAGGGTTCTCTACTGCAAAGAGTGACAATTTCTTTTCCTCATTATCTAGTTTAATTCTTTTAATCTCTTTTTCTTCTCTTATTGCCAAAGCTCACATTTCTAATACAATATTGAATAGTAATGGTGATAGTGGACAACCTTGTTTCACCCCTGATCTCACTGGGAATGATTCCAGTTTATCCCCATTACATATGATCCTAGCTGATGGTTTTAAGTAGATGCTACTGGCTATTTTAAGGAAAAGTCCATTTATTCTTATACTTTCTAGTGTTTTTAATAGGAATGGATGTTGGATTTTATAAAATAATTTTTCTGCATCTATTGAGATAATCATATGCTTTTTGTTAATTTGCTTATTGATATATTCAATTATGCTTATAGTTTTCCTAATATTAAACCATCCCTGCATTCCTGGTATAAATCCTACTTGGTCATGGTGTATTATCCTGGGGATGGTTTTCTGTAATCTCTTTGCTAATATTTTATTTAACATTTTTGCTTCAATATTCATTAGGGAAATTGGTTTGTAATTTTATTCCTCTGTTTTGGTTCTACCTTGTTTAAGTATCAGTACCATGTTTATGTCATAAAAGGAATTTGGAAGAAGTCCTTTGTTTCATACTTTTTCAAATAGCTTATATAGTATTGGAGTTAATTGTTCATTAAATGTTTGGTAGAATTCACATATAAATCCATCTGGTCCTGGGGTTTTTTTCTTGGAGAGTTGATTAATAGCTTGTTGTATTTCTTTTTTCTAAAATGGGACTATTTAAGTAATTTATTTAATCTGTTAATCTAGGCAATCTGTATTTTTGTAGGTAATCCTCCATTTCACTTAGTTTATCAAATTTATTGGAATAAAGTTGGGCAAAGTAACTCCTAATTATTGCTCTAATTTTCACTTCATTGGTAGAAAGTTCTCCCTTTTCATTTTTGAGACTAACAATTTGATTTTTCTTTTTTTCCTTTTTCTAATCAAATTAACTAAATGTTTATTTATTTTGCTGTTTTTTCATAAAACTAATTTTTATTTTTATTTATTAATTCATTTTTTCCCTTCAATTTTATTAACCTCTCCTTTTATTTTTAGAATTTCCAGTTTGGTATTTGATTGGAGGTTTTTAATTTGTTCTTTTTCTAGCAAAAAGCTAGTTGCAAGCCCAATTCATTAATTTTCTCTTTCACTATTTTATACAAGTAAGTATCTAGAGATATAAAATTTCCCCTTATTACTGCTTTGGCTGTATCCCACACATTTTGGTATTTTGTCTCATTATTGCTATTTTTTTGGATGAAGTCATTAATTGTGTCTATGATTTGCTATGCTATGAATTCACCCATTCATTCTTTAGGATGAGATTATTTAGTTTCATTTACTTTTTGGTCTATTTTCTCCTGGCCTTATATTGCATGTGATTTTTATTGCATCATGATCTGAAAAAAAATGCTTTTACTATTTCTTCCCTTCTGCATTTGATTTTGAGGTTTTTAGGCACTAACACATGGTCAATTTTTGTATAAGTTCCATGAATCATTGAGAAAAAAGTAAATTCCTTTCTGTCTCCATATAATTGTTTTCAAAGATCTATCATACCTAATTTTTCTAACATTTTGTTTACCTTATTAACTTCTTTCTTATTTATTTTGTGGTTTGATTTATCTTGTTCTGAAAGAGCAAGTTTGAGATCCTCCACTAGTGTGGTTTTACAGTCTATTTCTTCTTGCATCTCTCTTAAATTCTCCTCTAGGAATTTCCATGCATTACTACTTGATGCATATATGTTTTGTTTTGATATTGCTTCATTATCTGTGGTACCCTTTAGTAAGATATAGTTTCCTTCCTTATTTCTTTTTAATTAGATCTATCTTTGCTTTACTTGCTTTGAGATCAGGATGGCTATCCCTGCTTTTTTTCCTTCACCTGAAAAATAATGTATTATGCTCCAGCCCTATACCTTCACTCTGTATGTATCATTATGCTTTAAATGTGTTTCTTGTAAACAACATGTTGTAAGATTCTGACTTTTAATCCAGTCTGTCTGCTTCAATTTTATGGGGGAGTTCATCTTATTCACATTCACATTTAAATAACTAATTCTGTATTTTCTGCCATCTTATTTACTCCAGGTTATGCTTTTCTCTTTCCTATCCCTCTTCACTCCTCCCCAGTATTTTGCTTTTGATGACCACCTCCCTCAAACAGTCCTTTACCTTTAGAGCCCCTCCCCTTTTTTACACCTTTCCCCTAATTCTTCTGTTTTCCCTTCTAAAGTCTTTCCTATTCTTTTACTCCTTTCCCTCCTACTTCTCTATAAGGTGCGACAAGTGTCTTTATGATATCAAATATGTCTGATATTCTCTTTTAGAGCCAAATCTGATGAAAGTAAGATTCACACAATGCTCATCCCCTTCCCTTCTTTCCCTCAATTATAATAGCTTTTCTTTGCCTCTTTGTGAGATGTAATTTCCCTTATTTTACCTCCTTTTCCCTCTTATTCCAATATGATTCCCTTTCCACCTCTATTTTCTTTTCCATATTACCATAATAAAATCAAATTATACCCACATTCTCTAAGTATACCCATAACTGAAATATAGTTCTCAAGAGTTCTTTCCTTTTTTACTTTTTAATGCTTCTTTGAATTCTGTGTTTGGAGATCAAATTTTTTGTTCAGATCTGGTCTTTTCATTAAAATTGGTGAGATTCACCTATGTCATTGAATGTCCATCTTCTTCCCTGAAAGATAATGCTCATTTTAGCTGTATAGCTTATTCTTGGCTGTAATCCAAGTTTCTTTGCTTTTCAGAATATCAGATTCCAGGTCCTTCGATCTTTTAAGGTGGAAGCTGCTAGGTCTTGGGTAATCCTAATTGTGGCTTCCTGATATTTAAATTGTTTCTTTCTGGCTGCTTGCAATATCTTTTCCTTGGTATGATAGTTCTGAAATTTAACCACAATATTCCTTGGAGGTTTAATGTTAGGATCTCTTTCAGGAGGTAATTGGTGGATTTTTCAATGACTACCTTCTGATTCTAAATTATCAAGGCAGTTTTCTTTTATTATTTCCTGTATGATAATATCTATGTTCTTTTTTAATCATGGGTTTCAGGAAGCCTAATAATTCTTAGATTGTCTCTCCTAGATCTATTTTCCAGGTCAGTTGTTTTTCCTAGGAGATATTTCATATTTTCTTCATTTTTTTCATTTTTTTGTTTTTGTTTGACTGATTCTTGAAATCTCGAGTCATTCCCTTCCATTTGTTCAATTCTGATTTTTAGTGTATTATTTTCTTCAGTTACCTTTTTAGCTCCTTTTGCATTTGGCCACTTAAATTATTTTGTTCATTGCATTCTTTTTCCATTTTTTCCTATAATAATCTCATTTCATTTCCCAATTTTTCTTCTAACCCTCTTTTAAGATCCTTTGTGCAATCTTTGTAGAAAGCCTTGTGAAATGGGTACCAGCTCACGTCTCTTTTTGTGGCTTCTTCAGTTGCTTTGCCTTTAGTAACCTTAGGATTTGAGGTCTGTTCTTCTCTCTCTCCATAAAAGCTATGTATGTTGAGAATTCTTTTTTGTTTTTTATTATTTTTTTTAAGACTTGAGATCTGTTTAATGCAAGGGAACAGACAGCTGCTTTAATTTGCCTCAAGGCAATTTTGCTGATTGATTTCCAATGCTGGGTAATGGTGACTAGGTCTGTCTTCTTCTGGGGCTCAGTGGTTTGCAAGTTTTCTTTTAAAAAAGGCAAATCTGTCAAACCACCTACTTGTAACCAGGACGGAGTAGCCTAAGAGGCTCACAGAAGATTCTGGAGGCTTCAATGCTTTGAATCCTGGACTGGGCTTCCTGCCCTGGTCTCTCCTGCTCTTTGGTCTGGGCTCGGGAGATTATCTCCCTGCTTGATTGAAACAGACCTGTTCTGAAGTTCTTCCAAAGTACATTCTTCTGGGAATGTGTTGTGCTCCAAATATTTGTGGGTTCTTTGACTTCAAAAGCACTTTAGAGGCTTAATCTGCTGTTGGTTTGAGAGGAGATTTTAGGCATGTCTGCTCTCTACCATCTTGGCTTTGCCCCAGAAGTGACTCATCCACTCCTTTAAAATCCTGAAACAAGTTGATTGCACAATTCTTACATATTTATTTATGTATTACAACATTGCTTTTTGATTGTTCATCATCCAAAATTATTCTTTGTACAGCAAAGTGTAAGCTTTTAGAGGACAAGGACTATGATTTACAACTTACTGTTTATTACTATTATTATAGGTATATAGTTTCCACTCTATGGATATGTTTAGATTGAGCAAAATGGAGAGAAGAATGGAATTTATTAGAACAATTAGGAGAAGAAGCTGTCAGAAATGACAACAATAATGATGATGGTGATAGTTCTAAGATTTCACAGAGTTTTTTATAAATATTATCTTCATGTGTCAGTTGCTTTTAAACAACTGAGGTTGAGAGATTTTAAGTTACTTGCCTGTGGCCATCAATCAATTAACTTTTGCAACTCCTGTTTGCTAGACACTATTAGATAAAAAGAATCAAACAATCCCTAATGATACAGGGAATTTATATTATAGTGGGAGAAGCAAGAAGTGTGTATATGAATATATATATATATAGATAGATAGATATAAATAGTAAATAAATGCAAATAAATAGATGAATGGATAGATATTATGATAAATAAGTGCAACACATTTTAGAGGGGAGATATCCAAGATTTTTGAGGATTATGAAAGGTTTCATGAAGAAGACAGTTCTTGAGCTGTCTAAGAGAGAGAAAGAGAGAGAGAGAGAGAGAGAGAGAGAGAGAGAGAGAGAGAGAGAGAAAGAGAGAGAGACTGAGTCAGAAGTAAGGAGGCAATGAATGTCACATAAGAGGGATTGCCAACACAACATAACAAATACAGGAGATCATGTCAGGTGTGAAGAAGAAAGGTAGGACAATGTGATTAGACTGAAGTTATGGGATGGGGAATAATTTTTCAGTGAGAGTACAAACACAGGTCACATAACCAGCTGATCATTAAGCTGAGATTTGAACCTAGGTATTGCTTTTACTTAAAACATTTTCAGAGACTGACTTAGTGACTTGAATTTATATGTCAGAGTTTAGCAGGGTTCAGTTTACATGTAACCATAAATGCTTAATCCCTCTTGCTCTTTCTTGCTCTCCTGTCTCTCTCCTTCCTTCTTTTCTCTCCCTCTCTTTATCCCTCTCTTCCCTCTCTGGGGTTCTATCTCTGTTCTGTGTCTAGCTGTACCTTTCTGTGTGTCTTTGTCCTATCTACCCCAAATTCTTGGCATAATAAATAGCATCTACCAGGCACTTAATATTTGTTGAATTGAATAGTGCACTTTAAATAAATGGGAGTATGAGAGCTTTTGTTGTTGTTCTTAATAATAAAATGTTTCATAGACCCTAAAAGGTAATCCAAAGGAGAAATTCTAAAGATATTTTAAATAATGATGGTGATGGAAATACTCATTCATAATGATTCCTTTCAAGGGGAAAACACTAATTTTTATATACAAATTGTCCTATTTTTGCTCAAAAATTAACTACTTTGGGGCCAATTTCCAACATTTTAAAAGTAACATACAAATGACTCAGTTTTCTTGTGTAAACTTAGTAATTTTCTTAAATCTACTCACTCTACCTTCCAGAAACTGAATGTTTGTATTTTACATGGAATCAGTAATCTATATTCCTATCCAAAAAGGAGTTGTTCTTTGAAAAAGTTTTAAAATATTTCTTTATTAATATAGAATTCCAGAAGTAGATCTATTTCCATTGACTAAAAGAAAATATAAAATACTGTAGATTAAGCATTGTTTAGTTTTCTCATTTGTAAAGAGAAGAGTTCGAACTAGATAAGCATTAAGGTCCCTTCCATTTCTAAATCCCACAAGACTACAACAAAAGAAAAAAAGAAAAAAATCAATTCAGAATAGATTGTTGGATACTCTGCTTCTAGATCTTCAACTGTAGTTGCCCCTATGTTTAAAAATTTTTTTAAAAAGGATATATTATTAATAAACAAAAGTTCATTTGAATATATTAATAAATATATTTAAAGTTACGTTGAAAAGATTAAAAGTTCAAAGTTAAATTGAAATTTCAGTTCTAATTATTTTCTATTTTCAAATTTAGAAATCAAGTTGCATTAAAATATTACATGATCTCCTTGAGATGAAATGACATTTTTCAGTATCTACTCTAGCATAGGTACTGGTATATCATGAAACATCTGAATTTCAAATAGGAATTCCCAAGCTATTGAAGCAAGGCTCTTGCTTTCCAATGACGACTTCATTTCTTTCTCTAGTATTTTCCTTCATCTCTTCAGATTCCTTCATATCTGTGATTCTCTTCCTGAAATGATTTTTTCCCAACCATTCATAATAGTTTTCCCCAAATTCCATTATATGGGCTAAAACTCGCGGACATATAAGGGAACTTCAGGAAACTGAATCACCTAATGATCTGCATAGTCTTTTTGTCCCATACTTCTGGGAATACAAGGCAAAGTAGAAAAGTAATTTGAGAATAGAAACAGGATGCAAGTGCACAGATCTCCAAATATGTTTTGGGCTAACTGTTTACTTATTCCCAATTAAAAATGGCTTCTTATGTGCAAAGAAATATTTTAAGCTAATTTTTTTTTAATATTCCAAACATATAACCAATTATTGTTGCCTAGGTTTGTTTATTGGTAATCACTTCAGTAACTTGAATCCACAGATATAAGCAGTATATAATCAGAAAATTACAAGTAAACACAGATTATACATGCAAATTTCTGTTCACAAAGGTCACAAGTGCAGGTACATTAATTAGAAGCGTGTTAAGCTAATTTATTTACCCCCAGCAATGATTGTGATCGCTCTAGGGCACTTTTTGTTGTTGTTATTTATTTATTTATTAAAGCTTTTTATTTGCAAAGCATATTCACAGGTAATTTTTCATCATTGACTCTTGCAAAGCTTTCTGTTACAAATTTTTCCCTTCTTCCTCCCACCCTCTCTCCTAGATGGCAGGAAGTCTAATACATATTAATTATGTTAAAATACTTGGCAAATCCAATGTGTGTATACATATTTATACAGTTACCTTGCTGTACAAGAAAAATCGGATCTACAAGAAAAAGAAATCTGAGAAGGGAAACATAATGCAAGAAAACATCAATAGAGAACATGAAAATGCTATGTTGTGGTCCACCCTCAGATACCACAAGTCTCTCCCTGAGTGTATATGGCTCTCTTAATCATTGAACAACTGGAACTGGTTTGAAACATCTCATTGTTGAAGAGAGCCATGTCCTTCAGAATTGATCATCATATAGTATTGTTGCTGTGTACAATGATCTCCTGGTTCTGCTCATTTCACTGAGCATCAGTTCATGCAAGTCTCTCCAGCCCTCTCTGAAATCGTCCTGCTGGTTCTTTCTACACAGAACAATAATATTCCATGACATTCATATACCATAATTTATTCAGCCATTCACCAATTGATGGGCATCCACTCCGTTTCCAGTTTCTTGTCACTATAAAAAGGGCTTCCACAAACATTTTTGCACATGTTAGAAACACTGCTGGGTCAAAGGGTATGCACAGTTTGATAACTTTTTGAGCATAGTTCCAAATTGCTCTCCAGAATGGTTGGATCCGTTCACAGTTCTACCAACAATGCATCAGTGTCCCAATTTTCCCATATCCCTTCCAACATTCGTCATTATCTTTTCCTGTCATCTTAGCCAATCCAACAGGTATGTAGTGGTATCTCAATTGTCTTAATTTGCATTTCTCTAATCAATAGTGCTTTGGAGCACTGTTTCATATGGCTAGAAATAGTTTTAATTTCATCATCTGTTCATATCCTTTGACCATTTATCAATTGGAGTGTGGCTTGAATTTTTATAAATATGAGTCAATTCTCTATATATTTTAGAAATGAGGCCTTTTTCAGAACCCTTAAATGTAAAGAATATTTCCTGATTTATTGCTTCTTTCCTAATCTTGTCTGAATTAGTTTTGTTTGTACAAAAACTTTTTAACTTAGTATAATCAAAATCATCTATCTGGTGTTCAATTAATATTTTCACTTCTTCTTTGGACATAAATTCCTTCCTTTTCCACAGGTAAACTATCCTATGTTTTTCTAATTTTCTTATAATATCACTCTTTATGTCTAAATCATGACCCATTTAGATCTTATATTGGTATGTGGTATCAGTTGTGGGTCAAGCCCTAATTTCTTCCATACTAATTTCTAATTTTCCCAGTAGTTTTTGTCAAATTTTGAGTTCCTATCCCAGCAGTTGTGGTCTTTGGGTTTATCAAACACTAGATTGCTATAGTTATTGCCTAGTTTGTCCTGTGATCCTATCCTATTCCACTGATTGATTTCTCTGTTTCTTAGCCAGTACCAAATGGTTTTGATGACCTCTGCGTTATATTAGAATTTTAGGTCTGGCACAGGAAGGCCACCCTCATCAGTCTTTTTTCATTAATTCCCTTGAGATTCTTGACCTTTTGTTCTTCGAAATGAACTTTGCTACTATTTTTTCTAGATATGTAAAATAATTTCTTGGGAGTTTGATTGGTATGGCACTAAATAAGTAAATTAGTTTGGGCAGTATTGTCATTTTTATTATATTCGCTCGGCCTATCCATGAGCACTTGATGTTTTTCCAATTGACTAGGTCTAACTTTATTAGTGTGGAAAGTGTTTTGTACTTTAGTTAGTATAATTCCTGACTTTTCCTTGGCAGATAGATTCCCAAATATTTTATACTATTGACAGTTATTTTGAATGGAATTTCTTTTTGTATCTCTTGCTTCTGAACTTTGTTGGTTATATATAAAAAATGCTGATGATTTATGTGGATATATTTTGTATCCTGCAACTTTGCTAAAGTTGTGGATTGTTTCTAGTAGTTTTTTAGTTGAGTCTTTAGGGTTCTCTAAGTATACCATCATATCATCCGCAAAGAGTGATAATTTGGTTTCCTCATTACCTACTCTAATTCCTTTAATCTCTTCTTCTCTTACTGCTAAAGGTAATATTTCTAATACACTATTAAATAGCAATGGTGACAGTGGGCAGCCTTGTTTCACTCCTGATCTTATTGGGAATGGTTCTAGTTTGTTTCCATTACATATGATGCTTGTTGATGGTTTTAAATAGATGTTACTGATCATTTTAAGGAAAAAACCCATTTATTCCTATACTCTCTAGTATTTTTAATAGTAATGGGTGTTGGATATTATCAAATGCTTTTTCTGCATCTATTGAGATAATCATATGATTGTTTTTAGTTTTGTTATTAATATAATTGATTATGCTGATAGTTTTCCTAATATTGAACCAGCCCTGTATTTCTGGTATAAATCCTACTTGGTCATAGTGTGTTATCCTGGGGATAATTTTCTGTAATCTTGTTGCCAATATCTTATTTAAGATTTTTGCATCAATATTCATTAGGGAAATTGGTCTATAATTTTCTTTCTTTGTTTTCTCCCTACCTGGTTTAGCTATCAGCATCATATCTGTATCATAGAAGCAATTTGGCAGTACACCTTGTTTCCCTATTATTTCAAATAGTTTATATAGTATTGGAATTAATTGTTCTTTAAATGTTTGGTAGAATTCACATCCATCTGGCCCTGGAGATTTTTTCTTAGGGAGTTGAACAGTTAATAACCTGTTCTATTTCTTTCTCTAAAATGGGGCTGTTTAAATAATTTATTTCCTCTTCTGTTAACTTGGGGTTTCCTATTACATATTCCTCTATCAGGCATCTACAGTATAGCTCCAATTTAACTTTCTAGGCTTTTTCTCATTATTTCCTCAGTTTGCTCCATTATCTATACAAAATGAACTAATAGCAGTTCCCCAAGCTTGATATTATATGTACTATTTGCATGGCTTTCCACAGACTCTCACTTATTCTTGGAATGCAGCTTAACCTTAGAAATCTCATTATTCTTTGTCTTCTTAAAAGCATCAGATTAGTTGCTATCTTCTTAATAAATTTCTCCCCAATCTACCTAATATGCTTTCCTAACTCAAATTACTTTATATTTGTTTATCTGTGTGTATTTTGTGTCTTTCTATTAGGATGATATGCCATGGATGATTCAGTTTTGTCTAGGCACCTTCTTTTTAAGAAATGTAAATGAATCATATTGTCATATTAACTTATTTCCTAAATTTATCTTATTGGATTGGCTTCTAAATATATACTTTGTCTCTTTCTCTCCTCCTTCTTCATTCCCCTCTCTCTACTCTTTCTTCTTTTTCTCCCTTTCTTTCTCTTCTTCTCCTATCATTTTTATATATAATACACACACATATATACATATATCATATATAATCTAGTGAGCATAAAATGCAAACCTCAGGGCAAGCTATAGGCATACACAGAAGCTTTAGAAGTGTGTATACATACATATTTGCATATGTATATATGCATTATTTTGCAATACTTATTTGTATGTATACATATTTGTTTATGTATCTATGTACATATACATTTCTATGACTTGTGTATGCATTCATGTATATATTTTTTCCTGTAGCTTACCTTGAAGTCTGCATTTTGTTCACTACCTCAAATTGCACATTTTTGGAAAAATCTGTTTTATTATAATTTGTTCCAAACTAAAACTACAGAAAAAAATTAAAATTTAAAGAGGTCATGTAGTATATTATAGGAGAATGAATACTTTCTCTAGAGTCTGAGGCCCTGTGTTTAAGGGCCTCTGACATTTAATAACTATGTGACCTTGGACAAGTCAGCCTCCTAACTCCTTAATTTCCTCATCTGTAAAATGAATGTTAAACTTGTTATTCTTTGAGTTCCTTTACAACTCTGAATTTGTGCTTTTCTGATCCTAAGGAAACTCAGGCTATTTCTTTTCCTAGGTCACTAAAGGATATTGTCATCTAATCCTAGAACCACAATGTGGGAAGTGGTGTTATATACCAAATTTGGAAAAAAAAATACTCATTCCCTAGAATCCTCTCATTTGAACTTGACAAGTATCTGGGTGAGGACAATGTGAGGCAAATTCAGTGAAATTAGGAGTGGCACTTGGCTCTTGCCATATTGTACAGTTAGTCTGTCCCATGAGCAACTGAGCATTTTTGATCTGCAGACATATGCTGACTTCAGCTTCGCTTTTCCTTCAAACACTTCAGTTACTCTTTAGAATTTATGGAAGGTCAGGTCCTGGCAGGTCTAATTGGACAAAAACAAACTCAGTTTACAATTTTTTGAGGTTCTACTCCCTTCTGTACTCTTAAGGTAATATTCTAATGCAATCCATTTTATATATGAAGGTCTTCATTTTCATTTCATATTGTTGACCATATAATAACTTTTCATGAACCCAAATTTAAGATTAGTAAGAAAATTACTGGAAAAAGCTTTTTTTTTGCTCTCTTTGGTTTAATATTACAGTATTACAGAGTTTATAGAATCTTCTGTTAAAGATTAGTTAACTTTCTGTCAAAGTCAATGAACATCTATTGGGCTCTGTATAGTGTATTAGGTTTTATTTACAGAGCTTTTAAGATTAAAAAGCTTTTGACATCCATTACAAAGTGTGACCCTCGTTGAGGAGAAACTTGGGAGGGAAATGAATATGAGAAATAATTATCTCATGATTTGGGTTTACAAGGTAATTTTGGCAGCAGACTTGGTTATTTAAACTCTCTGTATTTAAATTTCTTATCCAGGAGAATAGAATGATGTTTAATAATAAGTTAATAATAATAATTAATAATATCTATTTCTCTCTGTATTTGATGGGTGAAAGTGTAAAAGGCTCCATATAAAGCTTAGGTAGGGATTGTTTTTCCCTAGGTTTAACTTGGAAAATGGGAAATGGAGTATGTGATTAAAATGAATTGAGATGAAATAGAGTTAAATGTGTAGAAAAGTGGAAAAATCTTGTAGTGGAAAAGTATTAGATTTGGAATCAGAGTAGCTGTCTCCATTAGCTATATGAACATGGTTAAGAACTTACCTTTCTTTGCCTCAGTTTCCACATTTGTAAAATGGGGATAATAATGTTTGTAGAAACTGTCTCCCAGGTTTCTTTTCAGTGAGGGTCCCACTTTGTAAAGGATGTAAAAAGCTTTGTAATCTTAAAGGGTTCCCTAAGTAAAATCTAATATTATTAATATTTAGAGTTTTCAAAATCTGATCTTGGTTTATATAAGAAGAATTCAAAGATCCAATATCTAGGTCAAACAGTGCCTCAGTCTGAAACAAAATTTTATGAATGTCAGGGAAAAAACATTTGAAATCACTGAAATGTGTATGGTGTTTACTAAAAATCATAACTGATTGTAGGGTTACTTGTACTTCAGCTTAAGTTCTTGGAAAACTGAAGTCCAAATTCAGGTGACAAAATTTTATCTATGTGGCATATGTTATAAAGGCAAAATTATAAGAATCTCATTTGACTTTGTTTTTATAGGATTTTTTTTTACTATTAATCTGTATCCAAGAGGCAGTGTTAACGTTAATTAGTATTATGTTTTTTAATCTCTTTGAAAATGAGTAGGCGAAAATGTGTTAATTGTTAAGATAGTTTATGAAGATTTATGAACTAGACTTTCATGTTGCTGATTTTTTTTGTAAAAAATAGTCTCTTTCAAAAATAAAATTCACTATTGGAATTTACATTTTAAAATAGAGATATACACACACAAGAAACCAAAGTTACTTGTTTCCAAAATAATTTCTGTTGATTTTTGTAATGATTTAAGCATTGCACACAAAAAAATGGTTTTGCTTTAAAATGCATAGTTCTGAGCATGGTGGGAGTTGTGACCCTTACAAGATGAGAAAACAATTCTTTTTACTTATATACAATGATATAAAAGCATCTTGAAGCAGTTGGAGCTAAATGTGACTATAATATAAATTCAGTAGTCTCAGCAGGTGGTCTATTTTTGCTGTCCTACCCCCCTCCAGCCCTGGCATCTCTGATTAAAGTTAGACATGTGCATTGTTCTATCATTAACCTTCTTGTTTCTCTAAAGTTCTGCATTTATTGTATTCTTAGAGAAAGTACAAGAATATTCTGTTAGACAAACTATGCATTGGAAAAAGAAATATTTAATATATAGGGTCTTTTTTATCAGTGTTTCAAAAGAGCATATTAGCATCAAGTATAGTGTATTTGAGAGATAGCATGTTTTAACGATGAGCAACTATGTGGCAAAGTAGATAGAATGCTGGGTCTGGAGTTATCTTCCTGAGGACAAATCTGGCCTCAAATATTTAGTAGTTGTGTGATCCTGAGCAAGTCATTTAATCCTATTTGCCTCAGTTTCCTCACTTGCAAAATGAGTTGGAAAAAGAAATGGAAAATCACCCCAGTATATTTATCAAGAAAATCCCAAATGGGGTCATGAAAGACAAATATGACTGAAATGACTGAAAAATAAAAGTGATGAGAGCTGGCCTCAGAATCAGGAATACCAAAGTATGAGTCCTGAATCTGAAATATATTGGTTGTGTGACCCAGAATTAAGTCATTTAATCTCTCAGTGGTCCAGTTAGCTTTCTATTATTGCAAATAGAATATCAAGTACTAATCCATGCTAGAACAGGTAGTTCCTTTCCCAGGAATTCACTACACCAATGAAATAATAGACTTAGTTTAAAAATAATGCCTATATATTCAAAGATTGGATTCTTGCCTACAATTCTAATTCATTTAATAAAGCTTATTCTTATCCTTCCCCAACCTCTCCAACCTCACACACTTGACTTAGGATCCCAAAGGACCTTAAAAAGAGAGAACATTAGGTTGAATCAAATAAATTGAAAATTAATAAATATACAGTTAGAATTTTGAAAAACAACACTTTGCATTCACAATCCTTATGGCATAGCTATATAGTTCATTTGGGAAAAGATATGGGGGTTATAGTAATATGTGAACTCAGTATTTATCAGGAGAATGACATGCCAGTCAAGAAAGGTAATATAGTCTTAGACTCAGCTAAGGGAAATTCAGTATCTAGTCCTACAGGTCTGGGTCCTCTATGGTCCTGCTATATTCTGCACTGATTAGACCGCATGTTTGATACTGTTTTCTGCTGTGGGTTCCTCATTTTAGAAAAGATATTGATATGCAGGATATTCAGGGTCAGATAAACAGAGAGGTGAAAGATCTTAAATTATGCTATATGTCATTTGATTGAAGGAACTAGGAATGTTTAGGATACCAATCTTCAAATATTTAAGATGATAGTGATGAAAGGGAATTAATTCATTTTGTTCTGCTTTACTCAAAAGCAAAAATTAGGAAGAGTATGTAAAAGATAAAGGAGGGCATATTTAAGTCTCTAACAGGAAACTTTAGAAACTTTCTCAATTACAACTGTCTAAAAATGGACTGAGCTGTCATTGGAAGCAAATGGTTTATCCTCATCGGAGTCCATAATGACAGAGGACTGTTCTCAGGTATGTTGTATATCATTGAGGACACGTCCAATTCTGAAATTCTCTACATTAGAATATTTAGGGAAGTAGTGGCAAGTCATAGGATTGAATATGTGGGATAGAGCCATATAGAGATGAGGTAATAAATTGATAGCAACTAAATATAGTGGATATTATAATCCAGCCAAATTAAAATGTAATTAGGATATGCTTAACAAAATAAATAAAAATATAACATGACATAGAAAATATTAATTTGTAATTTTCTAAGTTAATATGTGGCCAACAGGGATCCATCTTTTAGTTTGACAATACTGATAGAGAGGTCCTTGTATGATAGACTCTAGAACTAAGAAAACTCCATATAAAAAAGTAAGGAAAAACACAAGATTGTTCATAGAAGAGTCACAGAATTAGAAATGTACATGAAGTTATTTAATCTGATAATGATAAGGAATGTATAAATAAAGAAACCAATGGGGAGTCTTTGTAATAGGTACATGAGAAATAATGAAGATCTGAATTAAGATGATGGCAAAAAATTGGAGAATATTGATAAGTAAGATAAAATAATTCACTAAATGTGAAGGGTGATGCAAAAGTAGTCAAGAAAGACTGAGGTTAGGAGCCTGGTTGCTGAGAGAATGATTTCATTTACAGAAATAAGATATTCATGAAAAAGTCCTCTTTTGTATGGAAAGATTCAGAATCTTGAATATGATAGAGTCAGTAAGACCAAAATAGTCCAGACTTAAGAAAAATGACTTTAGGTTAGAATCCAAGGAAAAAAAGTTCATTCAAAAAAGCTTAGCTGAGCAATGTAGCACATTAGTTTTCTAGCATACAGACCATGGTGTACTGAGGCCTCCAGCTATGTATTTGGGACCAGAAAGATTGGCACCTGGCCCACATCTAGTTAATGATGCTCATAATGTTCAGTTTATCTATCTGTCATTTTATTGGGGAGTCAATATCCTGTATGGCTGAGAGCAAGCAGAGAAAGAGGAAAATGATTAAGATGATCAAACCATAGCAGAACACAATGCTGTTATGAGAAACCCCTGAGATACTTGAGGAATGTATACTCATTATCAAACTACATATAATATAGGACCAAATAAGGGTTACATCATTACATTTAGAAAAATACAGATCTTGGATTTGACTCAATTCAGGAAATGAGGCTGGGAAAATATATAAATAAAATACCAGAGGCAGGGGTCCAAGACACAACCCAGAAGAGAATAACTCCAGTTCCTTACAAACAAACAAAAACACAGATTTGTGACAACTTCCACTAAACCTTATGAAAGAAATAAAAACTTCAAAATATTTTAAATTAAAGAGAACTCTATTGGAAAAATGAGAAAAAAAATGGGAACTGTAGATAAAAACAATTGGAAAAAGAATCATCAATTTCATAGAGGAGGTACAAAACCTTACTCAAATAGAAGACTCATTAAATTAGATAACCAAACTGATGAAAGATTCCATGAGGCAATAAGAAATATTAGAATAAAATTAAAATGTTGGGGGTTATAAGTATGTGTGAGAGATAACCTGGAAAACAGATTAAGGAGATATAATTCAACATTCATAGAAAGCCATAAAACCTTGGATCATAAAAAGAAAATGAAATGAAGGGACCAATTAGAACCAGAGAACAAAATAAAAATAGAAAGAACTGGGACAATTGGATAGTGCAATAAATAGAACATCAGCCCTAGCATCAGGAGGACCTGAGTTCAAATCCAGCTTCAGACACTTAACACTTACTAGTTGTGTGACCCTGGGCAAATCAGTTAACCCCAATTGCTTTCCAAAAATAGAATATATCCTTCAATCACCTTTTGAAAAACACAGTAGGTGAGAGTTCCCAAGATCATCATAACCAAAATTCAGAGCTTCCAGGTAAAAAGAAAAAAAAATGATGCACATAGCCAGAAAGAAAGAGCTTAAGTACCAAAACAATAAAATCAAGATTAAACAGACCTGAAAACTACGGTTACAAATGAGAGAGCAGTTTGTAAGTTTGCAAGATCTAAAGGCTTAAACCTGTGATTAATTTAGTCCATAAATCCGAATATAATAGCAAAATTCCATGCATTTCTGAGGAAGAGATCAGATCTGAGTAAGTAATTTGAAATGCAGACACAAGAGTCAAAAAAAGGTAAGTATATAAAGATATGATAAATATATAAGGGGAGAGAGAATAAACAAGCATCTCTTAAAAATCTTAATATCTTTGAGGGACAAGTAAGAGCATGTGATCAGGGACTGGCAAAGGGGGGAAAAAGCAGTGGAACAAATAGAAATTTAATCAAATATAGATCAGTGGAGTTGAACACATTTCTTTCTTACCACTACTACTATTGTCTTTTTCTTTCTTCTTTTTCTCCTTTTCCTCTTTTTGCTGTTCTTCCACCTTTTTCCACTTAAAAAGAGATGGGATGAGGGGGAAAGGATGAGAATAGGATTATGGAAAGACATAATTAGGAATTGTAACTGTTAATTTCAATGGGATGAATTCACTCATAAAATAAGGGAAAGTAGACAAATGTATTAGAAAGCAGAATCCATATAATTTAGAAGAGACAAACTTGAAATAGAGTTTCACATATCATTAAAATAAAGAACTAGCATAATATCTATTATATTTCAATTAAATGAAAGAAAAAAAGATTAGGGATGTCATTATCTCAAACAAGTCAATATTTTAGAAATGGCAATTAAGAAAAATAAATAGAGAAAATATTATGCTGAAATTTAAACTACCATTGATAGTGAGTTAATATCAGTGTTTAACACATACATATCAAGTGATCTAATACCTAAATTTTTAAAAGAAAATTTAATATATAGTGGAAACAAACAATAAAATAAAAATATTTTGAGTTCTGAGTTACCTCTTTCAGACTTAGATGAATTTAACCAGAAAGTTACAAATAAAATAAAATAAAGACCTAAATAGAATTTTAGAAAAATCAAATATGATGGTTCTCTGATGATTACTGAATGGTAAGAGAAAGATATATGTATGTACATCTACATACATACATACATTCAACTGTGAATGGCTATAAATGCATGTATAAAAATAAAAATATAGTGATTAAACTTCTTCCAAATTAATGAAGAAAGATAGGAATATCATTTACTGATCATAAAACAGTAACATTTTATTCAACAAAGGGCCTGGAAGAAAGGATTAAAAGCTAGTTACAGTCTATATGCTGGAATCTTAAAGAATCAGTATTTCATACACCTAACACCATATACCAAGGTAAGGTTGAAATGGGTTCATGATTTTGACATAAAGAGTGATATTATAAGTAAATTAGAAGAACAAAAGATAGTTTTTACCTCTCAGATCTGTGGAGAAAGAAGGGATTTGTGGCCAAAGAAGAACTGGAATTCATTATTGAACAAAAAAAAATAGATAATTTTGATTAAAAAGGTTTTGTACAAACAAAACTAATGCAGATAAGATTAGAAGGGAAGCAATAAACTGGGAAAACATTTTTACATTCAAAGGTCCTGATAAGGATCTCATTTCTAAAATAAATAAATCACTTGAATTTATAAGAATACAAGTCATTTTCCAATTGATAAATGGTCAAAGTATATGAACAGACAATTTTCAGATGAAATTAAAACTATTTCTAGTCATATAAAAAACTGCTCCAAATCAATATTGATCAGAGAAATGCAAATTAAGACAACTCTGAGGTACCACACACCTCCCAGATTGGCTATGATGACAGTTGAAAAGATAATGATACATATTGGAGGGGACGTGAGAAAACTGGGACATTAATACATTGTTGTTGGAATTGTGAACAGATCCAACCATTCTGGAGATCACTTTGGAACTATGCCCAAAGGCTATAACACTGTGCATACCTTTTGATCCAGCTGTGCTTTTATAAGGCTCATATCTCAAAGAGATCTTAAAGGAAGGAAAGGGACCTACATGTTAAAAAATTTGTTTGTGGCAGCCCTTTTTGTAGTGGCAAGAAACTGGAAACTGAATGGATACCAATAAGTTGGAAAAAAGCTGAATAAGTTATGGTATATGAATGTCATGAAATATTATTGTTCTATAAGAAACGATCAGCAGGATGATTTCAGAGAGATTTATAAGAACTGATGCTAAGTGAAATGAGCAGAACTAGAAGATCATTGTACACATCAAGTCTGATGGATGTGGCTCTTTTCAACAGTGAGATGGTTGAGGCCAGTTACAATGATCTTGTGATGAAGAGAACCATGTACATTCAGAGAAAGGACTGTGGAAGCTGAGTATGGATTACAATAGCATTTTCAGTCTTTTTATTATTGTTTGCTTGCATTTTGTTTTCTTTCTCATTTCTTTTTCCTTTTTGATTTGATTTTTCTTGTGTAGCAAGATAATTGTATAAATATGTATGTCTATATTGGATTTAACATATTTTACCATATTTAACATATATTGGATTGATTGCTGTCTGGGGGAGGGGTTAGGGAGAAAGGGGAAAATTGGAACACAAGGTTTTGCAAGGATTAATGTTGAAAAATTATCCTTGCATGTTTTGAAAAATTGCCAAGGTATAATAAAAAAAATCAGTGGGTCAAAGAAAATTCCACTAAAAGATTTACAACAGTGAGACCATATCACTGATTCCCTATTACAAAATATCAAAACCTTTGGGATACAGCCAAAATATTCTGAAAGGAAAGCTTTCTATGGGTAACATTTTCATCAACAAAAAGTACAAAGAAGAGGTCAATAAAATATAAATGCAAATAAAGAAAATTAGAAAACCAACAAATCAAAAACCTCAAATAAGGCCCAGAATAGACATTTTTAACATCAAAGATAATATTAACAAAAGTCAAAGAAAAAAATTAACAAATAAAACCAAAAGGTCTTTTTTGTTTGTTTGTTTGTTTGTTTTTGAGTAGAGAATTATAGTTGGCAGATGGTGAATTCAGATTGAGACAAATTAAAAGTGGTAGTGGTGTATCTAGGATTATCAATGTACTCTGTGTGTATTAGAGAGTACATGTATTTTTTTTATATTTAATAGTACAGCAAGATATTCAAAAGTGCTGCTGTCTGAAAAACAGTGGCATTTTCTGCAATTGTAAGAAGTTAAGATGGGTCTAAAATGTTATTTCCTTTTTCAGCACTAGTAAATCAGATTGTAGTAACCAGGTATGTCAGTCTATTTTCACTGAAGTTTGAAGCTCATATATCAAGACTAAATTAATATAAGATAGATTTAGAAAGGAAATTCTTATCCTTCACAAGGGAGCCAATTTACAAAGTCCCAATTATGGATGCTTCCTGAAGGTTTTAAAATTCACATTTGAGAGGAGTTTTAGAATGAAATGGTTTAATAGATGCAGAGATGAAAGTGGGGCAAAAAAGCAACAAGAAAGGACTAGGGAAAATATCATATGTCAAGAGGAATGTAATTCAATGGCTAAAGATGAAAGATTATTGGAGAAACTTTTTCCCCATCAAAATTTGTTCCCAAGGTAAAAATTCTTTTTAGATGTTTATACTATTTTATTTTAAAAATTATAAGAGAGAAGAAAATATTTATTTTTACCTCATTTGGATGCCACTTTACTTGAGGAACAATGCATGATATAGAAATATTGAACTAGGAGTGAGTAGTAACATATTCAATTCCTGGACTACATATGCTACTAAGCAGTCATATACCTCAGACAAGTCTTATTACTAGGTTCCAAGTTACTCATATATGAAATAAATAAGCTGTGCTAATTGATTTTAACTTTTCTTTCAACTGCACTTCCTGTCATCATTACCTGAAAAAAAATTTCTCCCATGGTTGTTGCTCTAATGATTTATTATTCTTTGCTATTTAGAGTGGGGTTCTGTTTCTGTCATTTGGTACATATCGAGAAAGGCCTCTAACATGGCAATAAAATCATTTTTAAAAGATTAATTTCATTAGAAGTGTTCATTAGACTTTAGCGATGGAATGTGTCAATTAAGGAAAATAAAATATGAAGCATGACTAGCATCTTTCAAATCAGTGAACAATCTAATATGATTCAGTGTTTCATAAGAAAAGAAAGTTAGCATAATATAGTAAATAGACCTCAATTTAAGTCCTGCCTCTAATACACACTGACATCCCACCCTGGGCAGATCACTTAACCTCTTTATGTTTTGGGGAAAAGGTATGGACTACCAAAGATGAAAGGAGTTCACTATCCCATCAGAATTGAGGAGGTTTTCCCTTAAATGTAATTCTCAGGTGTTTCAATATATTGCCAAATAGCAGATAAAAACAAACATTTTTACTAATTCAAATATTTCCAATATTGTTGTCATAAAAATGAAATAGCCAAAAGTACCTCAATTTTTAATCAGATGTTTAGAAACATATACATATTCTAAAACTTCCATAAGCTGAAAAGACATTTTAGATTTGTCATCCAGAAGTAATTGGAATCATATTCCATGGAGTTAAAAGGAAACACATTTAGTTGACAAGCCACAAAAGTAAAGTTGGGTATGGGTTTATCCATGCTGCTTAAGTAATAGAGATCATTGGTTGTTTTTTTTTTTTTAAACCACTTATGATAATGTGTTGAAATCTCCTTGAACGTGCTTTAATTATGCCAATGGCCCAAAATAGCTGAGGGCATGATGATCTAGCAAGAGCAATCATTTTTCTTGTGATATTTTTCTTTTATATCTTTTTGCTTCCATGACATTGATCCAGTACTTTTCCTGCTACAGTGATTAGTGTGGGATGATATTTCTTTCTTATTCTTGAATGGATTGTAAAATGTTTTTAATTTGTAAAAAAGGATTTTATAATCCTGGAAGAAAGTCTTCAAGTAGATTATCTCTTCCTGCCAAGACACTTCTGCATTCTCTGATATTTCCAATTAGTGGCAGCTGGGATGGGTTTACTTATTCCTCTCTCCCTTTTAGCTGAGCTGAATTGAGAGCTAAGGTTCTGAAGTAGTGGAAGTCTACCCAGAGTGATGGAAATGGGAATGATAAAAGCCATTTCCCTCCCAAATCTATTCATTTTTTTTCTAATTTACTCTTCTTTCTTTTTTTGATCACTCCAACTGGAAAGCACTTGATCCCTTTTCACTCATGTTCAATTTTCCTCAGCTGTTAAAGCACTTGATCTCTTTTTATTCATTTCCAATTTTGTAAGGGAAGTGATTTCAGCAAAAAGTAGAATTTGGCTTTGAAATTAAAGGCAAGTTGTTTTGTTTTGTTTTTAAATTGACAATGATTTGGGACACCACTGAAGTAATATGAAGAAAGGCGGGTTATTTGTGTAGAATGAGATAAACTGTGATATTTTGAATTTATTAGAAAATTGCAAGCTTATAAAAAAAGTTTTCTGATAGAAAATGAGTGAAAAAGAAACCGAGGTGGTACAGTGGATAGAGTACCAGCCCTGAATTCAGGAGGACCTGAGCTCAAATCTGGCCTCAGACAATATCCTAGCTGTGTCACTCTGGGCAAGTCACTTAACCCCAATTGCCTCAGCTAAAAAAAAAAAATAGCAAATAAGAAAAGTCATAGGAAGTTACAAGCTAAATTATTAGATCAGACTTTCCAAAGGCAGGGAGGGGGATAAGGAAGCAGCTTATCTACAAATGGGCCAGGAAACTTTCTGGATGGGTTGGCTTTTTACTATTTCTACCTTACTATAGAGAATTCTTTGTCAGGATGGGATCTAAAATGGAAGCATTTTTTTAAAAGCAGAAAAGTTCCATGTGCAATACTAAAAGAAAAGATGCCCTAGTCTGAGTGTATTTAAAAAAAGGATTCTTTGTGTTCTTATTCCTCAAAAGTTAGGGAATTCCCCACATAAGCATCTTTTCTAATCTCCTTTGCTCTACCATGCCGTCTGTCTGTACACATGTAATTGATCTAGAAATGAGTCCCACAAAAGAAACCACTCATTTGCTGTCTGTTAAAGGATAATTAGTCTTATGTTTTCACCCAGCCCACCACTTAACTCTTTTCTTAAAGGAAAAAAAGTATTCATGATACAGAATTGTAAAGTTTCTATGACTTTCAGTTCTTTGACCACTCTCTCTTCTAAATTGTGAACTATGTTTACCAGTATTATGTTTTCCATCCTCCTCCAGGACCACCTTTGTATTAATATTCCTTGGTTTTGAAGCATATGTTGTTTTAATCTGGAGAGGCAACATATTCTTCATAAAATCCTTTATTCTCTTCAACAACTGTTGAGGCCATAAACTTTGACTCTTTTTATGATGACCATTTTGCATATATTTATGACAAGCACTGAAATCTGAGACAATCAACTGCCACATGAAATGATGTTCATTGTTAACAATAATCAGAATAATAAGAATATATGTGGCCCTTTAAAATTTGCAAAGTTTTTATGAATGTAATTTCACTTTATCCTCACAACAATCCTAGGAATTAGAGGGAGTTATTATCACTCTTTTATAATTAAGGAAACTAAGGGCTAATAGGTTAAGTGATTTATTTGGTATCACCCAGAAAGTAAGTTTCTGCAGCTGGATTTGAATTGACCATTTCCTTGACTCCAGTTTCCACAGTCTTTCCCATCTGCCACTTTACTGCTACTTTATTCCTACAAGAGATGTTGAGGCCATAAACATCTGCCATTTTTATGATGGTCTTTTTGCATATATTTGTTATGATCACTGAATTTAATGCCATTTGAAATGATGCTTAGCACCGTGCCTGGCACATAATAGGTTCTTACTAAATGTATACTGATTGATATTTATCATTGTCCTTGAATAAATGATAAAGACAATTCTACCAAATTATTTATTTACCTTGCCATGAGAAGTAAACTATTATTTCATTCAGGTCAAATTTCCTTTTGTAACTTTCCTTTATAGTAAGAAGGTGAAGACTGATATAATAGTATATCAATGTGTAGGTGATTGCACGAGGGCCTTACATTTAGATACCCCCAGATGGATTAGTAGTGTGGACAGTCTAAAATCTTTCCCTTGGGTTTCCTTTTCTGTCACCCTGACACTGACATTGTAGAAGCAAAAGGAAGCCTCACCAAATTAATGGTCACTTTAATTTTTAGCTCACCTTACAAGCTGCCACAAACAAATAATTGATTGTCAAGTGTGCGACCTGTTGTGATGGGTCTTTCCATTTCAAATTATTCTGATACTCAGAAAGGAAATTTAAATATTCCACAAATATGTATGTTGATACTGTATTCAAAAACTCAGGACCAGAGAAGAGCACTGGCTCTGAATTCAAGAGGACAAACTTCAAATACGGCCTCAGACACTTAAAATTTACTAGCTTTGTGACACTAGGCAAGTCATTTAACCCTATTTGTCTCACAAAAAATAAAAAAAAGAAAGGAAAACAGGATTACCTGCATATGAGACATCAGAGAAGGATTTTATATTTTTATCAAATAAAGTTCAAATTTTTTCGTCTGCTATTCAATACCCTTTAAAGTTTTACTTCAACTTACCATTTTAGTTTCATGTTATTTTAATATAATCACTTATTTGCATTGTCAGCAATTGATGAAGTATTTCCAAATCGTCACCAGTTGAAAATGGTCCCTTCTTCTATATTAATAGCACTTTTGCTCTTCTTTCATTTTATATGTTGGATTATAATTAATTTTGTTGATTTCTTCTTTCTACCCACTCAAAGTTTCAATTGAAATTGTCATTTCATCCATCTGGATGTTTTCTTCAGTGATGTAGATCCCAATCTATTGTGTGTGACTCTCATTCATATCCTCCCTTTTAATGATCAGGGAGGTGAAGGATGTTGCAACTTTACTCAATTTCTCTTCCCACACTTAGGTGTTCCATCCCTCACTCTCTCCACATGGCCAGCTCATCTTCGTTTTTTCCATGGCATGTTTCTTGATAACTTCCTTTCCTCCCATTCCTTTTTAGAATTTCTCACTTCTTATATTTATAGCAGCCTATTCTCATTCACAGCATACTTCTCCATTAAACTATGGATGATATTCATTTTCAGTTCTTAAAGGGTACCATTTCAGATCTCCCATATCTATAAAAACAATGGTAGAATGCCAATATTAAAAAGAAAGATTTTTGTTTTGGGAAGAAATTTGAGATCATGCAAGGAGTTTTTCTCCCTTATTAAACCATATTCCAGAAAGGCAAGTATAGTATCTAACTCAGTTTTTGTATCTCTCATTGGCCAGCATGGAGCCTTGCACATAGTAGATACGCAGTAAATAGGATTTGTCAAATTCAGTGAAATTTTAAGAGAAGGAATGTTGAAGTAAGGAAGATATCTTTTTTCATCAGTCTTTTTAAAATGAAAAAACTCCTGAGAATAGTAGTAACATTACAACATTTTTTTCTAATTTAGCCTCCTTTTCCTCATGCTAAGGAATACAAATTGCAGTTATGTCATCACTAGAAGGGAACAGTCATTAAATAGCCTATTTTAAATTCTTCTGGAGACACGTATTACAAATAATTGAAAACAAACCTAGTTTTGTGAATTTGGCTAGAAATGAATAACAGAAAATAATTCTGGATTGATCCCTGAATGATGGATTAGGCATTATACACCATTCACAGCATGTTTTCCAGGAGGAAAATGAAAAAAAAAAAAGATGTTGAGGCAAAGTTCAACATTGTGCAATTATTTTGAAAGTCATAAATGACTCCTAGCCAGATGTCTATTAATCTACTCCTTTGTGTGTTCATTCATCCTCCCTTTGTCTTCTGATTATTAAATTTCTTTTAGAACACTAGCTATCCCAGAAGGTCCCTAAAGGAAGGGACACGCCTGAATATCAGGCCTTTCCCCACGTTCTAACAACATTCTTGGTGCTGTCTGCTTTTCTCAGAGGGTACAGCTGAGCAGACTTCCTGTGGTCTCCCATTAGTCTGAGTCCAGCAAAAGAACAGGAACACAGTGTACTTAGGGAGACTATTGGAAATCTCATCTGTTTGTGTGGGAGGAGTGATTCTGTTTGTGCTTTCTATTTCTTTGAGGGAACAGTAATCTGATGGTTTCTGCACAGATGTGCAAAACACACATGGTACAAAACATCCCGTGATTCAAATAATTAAATTATTTGTACTTGTAGAACAAGAGGTAGAATTTAAATGTAGGCCACATATGCTGTTTGGTTTAATTCTATGTTGCATGTAAGATGAGAATATTTACAAGCTGGAAAATCTCAATTCTAGCACATTTTCCTCATACGCATCTTCACTGCTATTTGAAATCTACTGAGTGACATGTTTCCATCTGCACAAAATTATATTTAAATGATAGTTGGCCAGGAGGTTGTCTCTGGATGGAAAATGATACATTTTAGGCCATATTTCCAACCAATCATTATTGCCCTCAAAGAACCTTCTGTCTCTTTCTCTTTGTGCCTTTTTCTTAAAATCCCATCTTTCCTTACTGAAAACATCTTCTTGAAATGAAATTATGTCAGAACTTCTTATTCTCTACAGGCACAATGAAAACACAGGCCATCAACAGAATCCTGGCTTCAGACTATTTGGACACTATAAGCAAGTAGAGTAGAATCTTATCATCCTTTAACATTTCAAAATGGAGGTAGAGAGGGATTGGGCTATGAAAGTCTTAATTAATCACTGTGGTGGAGGAGAGGTAATGAGGAAAACAATCCTCAAAATATTCTGCCTTTGCTAATACATAACCCTGTAGCATTTTAAAAATTCCCTCTATGCACAGAAATCACAATTCTCCATTTCCTATCTTCTCATCTTTGCATTAACTGTTCCCAATCTCTAGGATATTCTCTTCTCACTTTCACCTCATTTTCCTAGGTTCCTTCAAGTTTCAACTCAAATCCTTTGTGTAGGAGACTTTTCCCAGGCTCTTCAGCCACTAGTACCTCTTATTTTGAATTTACCTTGCATCTATTCTGGATATTTCTTGAGTGGACCTATTTAATTGCATGATGTATCCCCTTCAAAATGTAAGTTCCTTGAGGGCTAAGGACTTGGTGTTATTTTTGGTTTTTGAGATTTTTGCTATTGTGATTATAGTTGTTGTTGCTCTTTTTTATCTTTTTTTTTTGCTTTTTTGCTGAGGCAATTGGGGTTAAGTGACTTTCCCAGGGTCACACAGCTAAGAAGTATTAAGTGTCTGAGACTAGATTTGAACTCAGGTACTCCTGACTTCAGGGCTGGTGCTCTATCCACTGCACCATCTAGCTGACCCTCTTTTTTATCTTTAGAACTAAGCGTGGTATCTGACACATAATAAACACTTAATAAGTTATTTTTGATTGAGTGGTCAAAGATCCTAATCTATCATTAATGGGAATATTATCCAGTTATTCATCAGCAGGGGTCCCTACAGATATAGATTACTTCACTTTTACATGTAAAATCTTAACATCAATAGATATTATTTCTATGTTAAGATTGAAAGAAAACATGCAGTTTAAGAGGATAAAATTAAATAATGGGATGCAGGTGGGAAAAGATTTTAAAAGGGGAGAGAAAGCTAAGATGAAAAGGAAAATTATAAAATGTGTGCTTGTGGTTATATCAGAGTGAGAGATAGTAGGGAGAAGGACATGGAAAATGGATAGGTGAATGTCAGAGGACAGGAATAATATGTTACAAGTAATAGAGTAAATGTCCTGCAGGACTAGAACCAAAAATTGCTTATGTTGTGAGAAAACACAATCTTAAGTAATTATGATTTGGTTATTTAGCATTAGCTTGCATAGTACTTTAAGGTCTGCAAAGCACATTACAAATATTATTTTATCTTCACAACAATATTATGAGGTTGGTACTATTCTTTTTCCCATTTCACAGATGCAGAAACATTAAGTGGCTTGCACAGGGTCACAGAGCTAGCAAGTGTCTGAATCCTGATTTGAACTCGGGACTAAAATTTATGCAACTTTTAGTCTAGCTCTATATCCTTTATGTTACCCAAATGCCTCTTGCTAAAGCAAGATAAATCAGAGGCACTTGAAGGCCTAGGTTTGTATCTTTCAGAACTCTAATCCAGTTAAGCTGGCCAATTTGCTCCCTGAAATACCATGTTTCATCTAAATGGGAGAGCCTTCAAAATAGTCTAAATTTAACTACAAATTTTCTCATCTATGTCTTATTAAAATCTGCTACTAAATTTTTTTTAAGGAGGCCCATGTGATTCCATTTAGAATTTTCCTGTGTGTGTGTGTGTGTGTGTGTGTATGTGTGTGTGTGTTTATATATTATTTGTTTCCTCTGAAAAATGTGTCTAGATTTTGTTCCAACTCCAGTGACACAGGATCTGGCTCTCAGAAAAGATCTCTTGCTCCATTTTTTCTATTTTAATTTTATCCAAGTCTTTCCGTACAGGAGACTGAAAACAAACCAGGAACATGTTGCTTAAGTTTTCCTTCACATTCTTAATAAATACCTTTTTAATATCTTCATGGTTTCATTCCATGTATTGGGGTCACTGTGCTCCCATGTTCCCATCTTCTCAAGCATGACTTGAAATACCATTTCCTGTTCATTTTGGAAGGTTATTTAGACCCTTTTCATATATTTAAAAAAAAAGGTTTGCCATTGTTCTGTATATATCCTTGTATCTGAGGATTCTTTTTTTTGAGGATTCTTTAGTGCTTCCAATACACTTATTAAATTTTCATGTCAAACTATTTTCCAAAGATCAGAATTTAGTACAAGTTTAGTCTTTTTGTACCACATGGTTTGGATTAGATGACCTCTAATTCCATCTCTTAATCTCTAATTCCATAATTATATCAGAGATTCTTCTGGAGCCTACTGATCTCCAAAGAATCCATAGATAGGTTTCAGGGAGTCCATAAACTTGGTTTGGAAAAAAATAGCCTCTTTATTTTCACCAACTTCTAATTGAAATCTAGCATTTACTTCCATGATTGAAAACAAAAAAAACATTATTTTAAGGAATCCATAGCCTTCATCACTATGGGCAAGATCATCACAATGTTAGCAAATTAATTAGTGATGTTGTAATTTATTTGGGAATTCTTTGTTCTAATTCCTACCTTGACAAGCACTTCTGACTGACCCATTGGTCTACCCTGATCTGGACTAATTCTTCTAGTTTTAAATTGATCTTGAATGATCCTTGACAGAGGAACTTTAGGAGCCCACGTTTATTCTCAGGCACCTTAGAAATCCTTATGTGGGTCTGAAATCCTGTCTCTGAGTAACTGAAACCAGCTTACATATCCTGCAGTGAAACCTCTCACAATAGTATGGTAGATAAAGGGAATGATGCACACATAATGTGTTCTTATTTCAGCAAATGTATGGCAAATTCCCATCTTTTCCTTATAAATAAAATAGAAAATATGAACGAAGTGATAATATTGCAATGAATAATAGGTGACTAAATAGCCTTATTCTAAAATTGCTGATTAGGTACTTGGTGTTAAGGAGCAAAATTTTGTTATGAAGATTATGGGGCTTTGTCCTTGGTCTTGTTCTTATTAACATGTTTAATGAATGACTTGGATAAAGAAATAGAAAACATTTTAAAATTTTGCATGAGACAAATTCAGAAGTAGCTAATATACTAGATAATAGGACCAAGATTTAAAAGGGTCCTGATAAGTTAGAATTATGAGCTAATGCTATCAAAATGAAATATAATAGGGATAAAGGCATCCACTAATTTTATGGATGATTTCTTGCACCGAATCCAAGGAGAAGGGGACAGAAATCAGCAGAGAATTTTAGAATATGTTTCTTGTGAATTGGGGGGGGGGAGATTGAGACCCCAGAATCCTACAGGTATCCTTAGTCAAATCCAATTCCCTGAAAATGACCATCTGTGCCAGAAAATCAGTGGATTAAATATATATGTGCCCTAAATTAATCAAAAAAATCTTGAATTATTCCATGAATATAAATGTGTATAACAGAGGTTGATTTTGAAAAGTAGTCCTGATCCAGAATTGAAGAGAAAAAGGAAAATATGATGTATCATATTTGTGAAATTGCAGTTCTATGATCTTATAAAGGCTGAATGAAATGGGTCTATCTTTTTAATAATAATATGCTTCTTATGATATATTGCCATGAATCATAGTACAATAAAATTTCAGAAAAATCAAAATTATACCTGGCTCAAAGGACAGTGGTGTAGGGAGTAGGTACAAATAAGTTGAAGCTGAGAAGGATGCCTGGAGTGTGAGTTTCCTGGTCATGAGAGTAAAGATTAGCAGATGAACAATGCTAAATGTTCTATGGTATTCTTGTAATATAAAAATAATCTGAAGATGGCTTAAACAAATTGGATAGATTTTCTATGGAAGATTGATTTTAGGACACAGACTAAAGTCACATAATAGGAGAAGGCATGAATATGCTATGGTCTGTTTGAGAAAAGAGAGTATCTACATTGATGGATATTGTCACTCTACTGCAATACTGAAGGGCATATAAGCATTAAGTATTATGTTTAGATTTTTAAAAATCAGTGGCCCAAGTAAGAGAGCAGGTCACGTGGAAAAGATCTGGTGATCTTGGTTGACTCTTATTTTTGTATACTTTGGACCTAACACAATGCTCCCTGCCCTCAGTCTTCTTTTATGCTACTTTTATTGATTGATTTTACAATTGGAAGAGTTCTCAGAGAGACATTTCCTCTATCAAGCCAATCAATAGCAGGCTTATAACAAAGTCTTAGTTTTCTAGGCCATGAGAAATTGTGACTTGTCCAATGTTATATAACTAGTGTGTTAGAAGTAAGACCTGAGCCTGGATATTCTTGATTACAAAACTAAAACTTTATCCACTATGTCACATGGCCTGGCATATAGTAGGCAATGAATAAATTAAATTGTTCAAGTGAACTCACCACAAATACAATATAAATCAAACATCTGATCTGAATCTGCAAAGAGCTAATTTAAAATTTTATCTGCCTTATTAGAAATTAATCAAGTCATCAATAAATATAGTGTGGCACATAAAAGGCGCTTAATAAGTGTTTGTTGATTGCTTATTCAGAGATTAGGTGATGACCTATTACAGATGTGATTCCTGTATTGGGAGGATGTAAAATTAGATGGTCTCTAGATGTACAGCTCTAATATTCTTTAGTGTTTGAGTGTATGAACTATTTCATTTTTGTGCTTGTATGTTCATTACCTAGCCCAGTACTCAGAAGATCATAATTGTGTAAGAACTCTTTGTTAATTGCTTTGTAGATTGATTCTATGTTCCAGACTACTTGTCCTGCTCAGACTCAGACTCAGTTTAAGAGTTTAGCTGAATTAGTATTTCCTAAGACTTTCCTAACACTGCTTACTCAGTTTCCATCTCCTCATGATGATGATCCTTGGCTATGAACTTCTAAGGACCTCCAGATGTGGACATTCACAAAGGCAGGAAAAATAAAATCCATGTTGATGGAATTATAAAAGGGCAAGCAAAGAGAGATTTTTTCATAGCCTATTTTGAAACTTTCTTTTTCCTTGAGTCATGAAATGTTACATCATCTTAGTGGAAAAGAGGCATAGGTGAGAAATGCAAAAATCTGTTTCTTATCTTCTAGAAACATTTTGCTGTTATTTAAGAAATGCTGTTCTACTGAAATGGATAGCAAGAAATCAGGCGTATAAAGATCAAATATTTTTGTAAAGTAAAAAAGGCTTTTGCTCCCAATTTTAAGTGATGCTCCCTTTTAAAAATGACCACAGCAACTTTTATTCATTGTGACTAATGATATATGAACTTGTGACCAGTCCGAATGATAATGTACTCTCTTTTTAGTTAGGACATGTTTAGTTAAAATACCCATACTAACACAATTATTTTTTTGCTTTTTTTTTTTCCTGAGGCAATTGAGGTTAAGTGACTTGCCCAGGGTCACACAGCTAGGACCGGTTAAGTGTCTTAGACCAGATTTGAACCCAGGTCATCCTGACTTCAGGGCTGGTGCTCTATCCACTGCGCCACCTAGCTGCCCCCCCCCCATACTAACACAAATTTGAGATAAAACTGCCCTGCTTGCTTGGAACAATATAGAGGTAGATGCCATGGTGAACTGTTATTACAGGTTTTGAAAGACATGTAGGCCCTCAACAGTTTTGTTTAAAAAAAAAAGGAAGCCTTAGACATTTTAGGATTTCAGGAAAGCTAGGTCTCTTTTTAGCAACAGAATTTATACTTCCACTTAGCTATTTTTTTCCCTAGGAAAACTTGTATCTAGTAGTGACTTTGGGAGTGAAAAGGGTCATTCTCCGAGACTCCCTATTGGCACAAAGAGATTCAGCATTTGCAGACACATTCTGAAATGATATGAAAAAGCATAGTGCTTTAAATTAGATTGCAAATGCCTGATACCACTAGGGTCTCTCTCTGGCTAGCCTTTGGGGACATTGATAGGCATAGAAATTGCATAAAACTTTGTGGCCTAATATTTTCACTACTTCCACCAGGAGCAAAGAACAATGAAAAAAATAAAACTTAGGATGACAAATATGCTTTGGAGAGAACTGAATTTCTTATTATACTACGATTTATTAATAACTATTGCTTTGACAGTGAAGAATCTGTTTAAATATCTTATAAAAGGCAATGCCTTTGACATAAATGATTTTTCATCCCCCAAATGACAAATGCAAGAATTTCAATCTCGTTGAAGAGATAGGCAAGCAATTTAAGTTTCAGGGGCAATTGGAAGCAGGAGGGCTGCAAAAGCAGGCACCATCATGCTAGAAAGTAGAAGTTCTATTAAGACTAAGCTGTGGGGTATAGTTGTCAGTGTTACAATAGTATTTGCTAAACAGTTCATTAAGCTGACATTTCCCTGTATTCTTTGGTAGGAGAAGGAAGGGTTTGACATGCACAGCCCTTGACATTTTCCTGGAGGATTAAAGCATTGCATTTCAAGCAGCTCAGTACTCATTAGCCACATGTGGAATTGGGAGCTGCTGCGAGGCTTAGTAAACTTCTAATTTACTCAGATAGTTAGATGTTTATTAAAGACTTTCCAAACTCTGATCTAATTTACTACATTCTGCCTTGAAAAAGGATTTCCAATTCTATTTGGAAAGAACATTTTGTCATATGAGAGTAGAAATCCATGCCTACATATACCCTCATTTAGGGGAATTTAAAATAGCTGCTGATGACTAAAATTATGAAATGAGCACCATGTTCATTTAAGTTCTGAGAAATGCCCTCATCATTCTTTTATACAGGTATTTGAATTATCCCCATTCTAATTAGATTAATTAATAGGTATTTTAGAAATAATTACTTTTTTGAAGGTGTCATTATCTTAATCATTACATCATGAGTGGTTAGTATACAAAATATATATAATTACAAATTTATAGTTTAAACATTGGGAAAAACCCTTAGAAAGCTATGTACACTATGACTCATACACAAAAGAAGGTAAGCTCCTTGAAAACAGAGATTGTTCCCCAGAATCTAGCCCAGGTGCTTAATAAATCCTTGTTGATTGATTTGTATGTATTTTATTGGAGGATGAAAGGAAATCCTTGATGACTTCATGTGTGTTTGTGTGTGTGTTTGTGTGTGTGTGTGTGTGTGTGTGTCTCTGTCTTTGGGATGTTGGGCAGGAATTATACTTCAATTCAGTCTATCTTACATCTGGTGCTCTGCCAGGTTTCAACTCCATAGAACCAGATGTTTTCTGATCTCCTCCACACCCTCCAACCCTGTACTTGCTATGTTCTTTTTTTGTGTTGTCTTCCCATTTAGATGGCAAGCTGCTGGAAGGCAGGAACTGTCTTTTTATTAATTATATCCCCAGCATTTAGCACAGTGCCTAGCATATCACAAGTACTTAATAATTCTTATTGTATTTTTAGTATAAATTTTATAGTAAGTTGTGCTATTTAGTATATTATATAGGGTATAGCACATATATAATATACATTTTATATTCATGTTCATGCATTCACTAACTTTGAATATGATATTTCTCATTGGCTTATAATTAGGTGGTCATTAAGGCATCTTTGTTTTTTAAAATATTCTGTTGGCACAGTGGATATAGCAGTAGGCCTCAACTCAGGCCTTAAACACTTAAGTTGTGTGGTCCTGAATAAGTCATTTAGTGTCTTCCTTAGTTTCCTCAACTGTAAAATGGGGACAATAGTATACACCTCCCAGGATTATTGTATCAAATGACATAATACCTGTAAAGTAATTATTCCCTTCTTTTCCACTGAAAAGATATGAAAAAATTTCAAATATCAGTAATATCTTGCTAACAAACCAGTGTTTTTTCAGCCTGTGCTCAATTATAGATAAGAAAAACATCATACTAATCCTGTCCCCCATTCCCTCCCACCTGATTCCTTATTCTCAACTCTCCCAAATCAAAGTTCCAACCAAACATCACCTACCCCTTTTATCCAATTCCATTTTTTCTCAAACTTCCATTCTTATAAATATTTTCCTGTCCTGTATTCAACATTTTCTAGCTATTATTGAAACCTGGATGTCTCCTGATAACAATTTACCAGATCACTCTTTCCAGTCCTGTTTGTATCTTCACTTATTTCTCTCTTCTCACTTGGTTGAGGGAGAAAGTTGGAAGACTTCTTGTTCCATATTGCCACTGCTAGGTTCTCTCCATATCTCCATCATTCAGCAATCTCTCCTCCTTTGAGGTTCATGTTAATAATATATACCAACCAAACAAAATCTTAGTAGCTGTTTTCTATAGATTTACAGGTCATTCTCCTTCCTTCTTCAATGAGTTCAGTACCAGATTCACAGTTTTTCTCTCCTCCTCAACTTCTGTCTTAATACTTGGGGATTTGTAGATACATATTGACTCTCTCTCTAATTTCCTAACCACTCAGTTTCTCAACCTATTCACTTCCCGTCTCACCTCAGCCACAAAAAAAAATCAGTTATATTCTTTCAAACGCACACAAATTTAACATGTTCTGTTAAGAATTTTGAAATTCCTTTTTATGACTCATGATCTATTGACTTTTTTTCTCCCTTTCCTTTCACTCACCAAACCTACTCTTCACTTATACTTAGTGACTTCTAGTCCCTTCGCCTATTAGTTCTCTCCTGGTCTGTATGCTCCTCAATGGCCATTCTCTTCTCTTTTCCCCATCCTGAACCCTTGATGAACCAATTTAACTCTATCTTGTTCTTCTCATTTGAATACCTATTCCCTTTCATACTGCCAATTGAGCTCTGGTGCTCCTTCCATCTGCTGCCCTTGTTCCTATCCTACCTCTACACTGGCTCTTCAAAACCTTTACATCTATCCTCAGACCTCCTATGATTCCCCATTTCCTCAATATCTCAACTGAAGAGCTTGCATGATATTTTACAGAAAAATTGAGGTCATTAAGAGTGAGTTCTTGGTCTCATATGCCCCCTTCCCACTATCTCTTCTTTCACTCCTGGGCTACTTTAATAGCCTTCTGGTGAGTCTGCCTGCCTCATCGTTCCCTGCTCCAATCCTGTCTCTATTCAGCTGCCAAAGTGATTTTTACTAAAATGCAGTTCAAATCACGTCACTCCCACCACTATTCATTCAACTCCTATGGTTACAACCTTCTGAATCAAATATAAAATACATTATCATTCAGAGCATTTTATAATCTAACTTCCTTCTACCTTTCTAGTGTTCTTCCATTTATTCCCTGACACATACTCATCAATACAGTAATGCTGGTCTCCTTGCTGTTTTATGAACTAGAAACTTCATCCACATATCAGCTGGAGCATTTTCTCTGCCTATTTCACATGCCTGCAATACTCTTCCACCTCATCTCTATCTGTTGGTTTCCCTGAACTTAAATCACAACTAAAAACACATGTTCTACAAGAAGTCTTTCCCAGCCACTCTTAATTCTAGTGCCTTTTCTCTCTCCTATTTATCCTGCATAGAGCTTTTTTGTTCATATTAGTTTTCTTTTTTCCTCCCCCATTAGTTTGTGAGCTCTTTGGGGGCAGGATCTGTCTTTTGTCTTTTTTTATTGTATTCCCAGGGCTTAGAAATTGCACTTGGCACCTGGCATATATTAGGCATTTAATAAATGTTTATTGATTGTATAGTAAATGCAATGGAGCTTTAGGGAAAGTGTTTCCTCCAAATTCTCAGATTTCTTTATAAATGTTAATTCTCCTCCCTCTTATCAGTTAATATTTATTGAATGTCCAAAGGGTATAGAATACTTCATTAAATATTTGGGATTTATTATTTATTCATTATTTTTCTTTAAAAATAGCCATATCACAAATTTGTTAATTGGGAAAGCAAATTACTAGGAAATGATGGACGCTAAAGATTAGCTAACCAAAGAATGTTTGTTTCTTTGCTTCCCCATGGCCATGGGTTTTTCAATTAAGTTAACTTGTCTATCAAATCAAATGTAGCTTCTTGTGTCAGTAAATACAAAATCATGTTGCCTGTGTTATTCCCTTTACATAGAATGTATCCTCATCTCTACCCATAGAAACCTTGCTTTCCTTCAATTAGGTCAAATGTGACTGTTTTCATTAATATTTACAGGAGAATCCCAACTTACTGTGATCTCTCCAACTTCTGAATCTTTCCTAATTGCTTATTTTATACTATTATCATTTTTTATTATTGTATTAAAAGTTGCTTCTGAATAGACTGCATTTTATATATCTTTATTCTGCTATGTAAGTACAGAGCTTATACATAATAGATATGCAACAAATGTTTATTGAATTTAATTCTACTCAAGATATATTTTTCAGCCAAAACCACTTGCTGTTTAACCATACACTGCTCAGGGAAGGGTGATGTTCAGGAAAGCTAACACCATGTATGATTAAGTAATGAGTTCAACTTACTGCTTAGCCTTATTCTAGCAGGTTATATTTTAGAACAAAATGGACCATAGTTGGAAAGAAAAGGAGATGAAATTTTACTTAATTAATGTTATTTCATTTCATATTGATTTGTGACTATTTTGTCCACATGATGACCCACAATCCCTCTTCCCTGTTCAATATTTTCACTAAATTGACTTGCTTTTTAAAACTGAATTGGATTTGGAAGAATGTGATAGAAAAACCTAATGAAAACCATTAAAAAACATAAAACTTTCTAAGTTAAAATACCATTTTAATAATTTATATGGATGTTTTTCTATATAATGCCAGCCATAGATTCCTTGATTTCTTGTACTTTTAATTGATGTTATTTTCTATTTCCAATATTAATGTTTGTCACTACCTAAGTATAGCCTAAATAATATTTCTAAGAATGTGTGCATCTGCTTTATTATTCAACAATATGATAAACTTCATTGTCTCTTATAGGAATACGCTGCTTTTTCAACAAACTTTGCTTTGGTGTCTTCATGATTTGGACATAGGATTACTTCCTTAAAAGAGTTCTGCAATATTTCCATGATAGCAAAATATTCAACAATGCTTTTAGCAAATAATTTCTCTTTTCTTTTAATTCACATAGAGTTCACTTTGCTCTACAACTAATGGTATAAAAACTGATTATACTTTACAGTATTCACATAACTCTGATTTCTTGTTCTAGAAACCAGTTTTCATATGACTAATCATTCATGTGTGTTTCAAATTTTCATGAATATGTTTCTTCCTAAGTTTTGTATTTAAGCCTATCATTTTAAAAATAAGGCAGAGAATTAGGAACAAAATCCTGTCTTAATCACTTTCTAAGCTTTGTGTGATAGAACAAATTGAGATAATTTTTCCTTAAAAGGTATTGAGACCATCTTCAATATTGGTTGGCTTAGGGGACTAATGCCTTAGTCTTTTAACTTTATTCCCAGGTCACCTGAGTATAAAACAACTGGACCACAGTAGGCAAATAAGATAAAGGGTCTTCACTCAGTTGAATTAATCTCTTGTTAACTGTTGAATTAACTATAAGTGTTTTATTTTATTCTGATATCACTCTGAAACAATTAGGCCTGAGTCAAAGGCCAGCCCAGAACACCTTTTAAATAGGATAAAATAATTCCTTAATTCTATTCCTATCTGTGCATGAGAGAAGAGTAGCATGAACTTGCTGGGATCATAACTTGATAGAGTATTTAAAAAGCTTTTCTATATAATCTGTCCTTTTAAATATGGTTTCTTAATAAAATATTTATAATCTAAAATCTCAATGCAAAGCATATGGTTTAAGAATTTCAGAAATCAGCTAAAACTTGATGAAATCAACCCATTTTCTTATCAGGAAACTGATTCAATAGTTAAAAAACAAAAACAAAACTCCCATAGAACCAAACTCTAACTTCTCATCTCATGTTGGAAATCATCCTCCATTTTACATGAGCTGTTAAGCAAATACTCAAAATATTTTCTGTTTTCTAACAAAGTTAACCATTAGATATTATGTTACTATACCCACATTAACATTTCTCCAATCTCCTGTCTTGGCTATTTGTGATCTAATAATGACCAACTAATTCACTTGCCTGTAAGCAGCCAGAATGTTCAATTTCTTATTTAAAAACTGTTCAATAGAACAAGATATACATTTGACAACTTCTGTTGTTGAATAATTGTGCCTGATCAATTTATCTATTAATATCAGACATGTGACCATTTCCACACCTTCAGGGCATTGTGTGTATTTGCTTTTTTTCTTTTTTCTCCTCTAGATTCAGCACAATGCCTGGCTCTTTCCCTTGGGACTTAACAAACGTTTGTTGATTGATTGCTTTCCTTAGTTGACTAATGTCAATACAATTTGTAAATGATTCCTACACCTCCCTAGTCTTTCTTCCAGGCTTGCATAGCACTAAGGTCTTCAGATTACCTGTCAAAGAAGATAATAGCGCCCTAGACAGTACTGTGCCATCCAAAATATGGTTATTTGTAGCATCAGCTATTTATAAAGTTGCTTATTCAAAGAAATATGGAGGCACAGAAAACTGCCTTCTGCATCTACAAAGTCTACTCCTTAAGAACCATTTTAAGATTGAAGGCAGCTTGATTTATTTAACTTGTCTACACTAACAAATGCCACATTGTGTGGGAAGGTACAGTTTAAAGTCTTTTTTGGCCTTAACTTTTTTTTCTATGTCAGTGATTTGGGCATGGAAGGAATTGGTCTCATATGTTTCATTTTATTTGTATGTGGAGAATTTTTTAAAGCAGGGCAAAATTTGTTTTAATCTTTAAAAAATAGATAAACATAGACCAAATTGTGTGGTTGGAACACAGTTTCCTGTGACAGCATGAACACCCACCCACCAATATGTTTGTAAGTGGGAGTAGAGAAGGAAGTTACTGGGCCACCAGAGCTTTCCCAGGGCCTCACAGCAAGATAGTGATAGAATTAGGAATTGAAACTTTTCATCTTTCATGAAGACAGACACCCCCCAGGTGTCACCCCTCAGGAAATCAGGAAGTCTACTAAATCACCCAATGGCATCAGATTTACACAGCTTTGTGCCAATGAAAATAACCTATCCAATATGGCAATTTATTTTAAAGGAAAGTGAGCACTTAAAAAAAAGAAAAGAAAAGAAAAGGGAAAAAAATTCTGCAAACAACATGGCCAAACAGCTGGGTGGTTTTATATCCCAGAAACAGCTTGGGACTAACTACACTCAGAAGATCGCTTGGCAGCCTAACTCCCTTCAAATACCAAAGCTGTGAGGAGGAAAAATGTTCTTTTGCTGAATCCTTTAAGTAGCTATCATATGGTTTATTAACTTAAATGAGAACATGTGCACCATTTAAAAAGAAAAGAGCCTGATTGTTTAACTGCAGAACTCACTGATTCCATGTAAAGCACAAGTATATTTCATCATATAAACACACCAGACAAGCTAATTCTCTTCAGAAAGTTCCAATTGAGGCATTGGAAACTTTTTCTTTATTCTTTTAAATAGTATTCTTTTGGTGATGTCCAGGAACATCAAATTATGAATGAAACGTGTCAGTACTATTTCATTGCCTAAATAATTATCAGGACAAATTGTCCTTTTAGATTTGCTACATGGCTGAATTCCAAAGTTTAATCTAGTTTAGCTATAATACAAGGATTAACTTTATGTTTAGACTGATTATTTTTAGGGAGGAAGAATAGGAAGGAATGAGATCTGAGCTCTTAAGAGTGTAAAGAGCTCCTAGTGTGGAAACTCCCTCCATTAATTCAACTTTTAGTCTTAGCTTTCTGATGGCATTGTGAGAATGTTATATCAGTGTATGTCAGAAGCAGGATTTGAAATTATATCTTCTTTACACTATGTCAGCTAGATGGTGTCAAGCTTCTTAAATTGTTTTTCCATTTGCGATCCTTTTTTACCTCCCAAAATTTTACATTACCCTGGGTACATAGGTATATATATATATAGCAGGTATAGCAATCAAACATTTACTAATAATAAAACCTAATTTCACGACTCCCACATTTAGTTATGAGATCCCATATAGGGTAACGATTTACAGTTTAAAAAGCTGGGGGAAAGAGCTTCCAACCTGGTTAGTAAGACCTGGGTTCAAAAATCCAGCCTTACATGCTTTCCAGCTATGCAAGTTTGGGCAAGTCACTTAACCCTGTTTGCCTCAATCTCCTCATCTGTAAAAAGAAGCTACAGGAAGAAATACAAACTACTCCAGTACCTCTGCCAAGAAAGCCCCATATGAGGTCATAAAGAGTCAAACATGACTGAAAAATGACTGAACAGCAACAAAAATTCCCATACTTCAAGGTCGGTGTCTATTTACTAGGAAAGGATACCTCAAGAATTGTTGTTGTTGATTAAATAGATTCCTTAAAAAATCCATAAGAATAATGGGCTCTAGACTTCTTCCTATGGAGAGAAAAAAAAGGAGTAATCACATTTTTCAAATTCCTCATAGGAATGGTGAGTGTCTTTTTTGAAAATAATTTTGACTCTGGGTGCCATAAATAGGGTAAAATAATGTTCTCTACAAAGAGCTTTATATAATGAGAAAAATGCAGGATTTGGAATTAAAGGAACATATTTTGAATCCAAGCCTTGGCATCCTCCAAGATATCTGAAAGTTTCTACTGAATCACCCAGTGGCATTTACAAAGCAATTACTTTGTGTCAATAAAAATATACTATTATGCCCATTTATGTGGTGGTGGTGGTGGTGTTTGCTTGTTTTTTTCCCTTTCTCACATTTTTTCCCTTTTGATCTGATATTTCTTGTACAGCATGATGAATATGAAAATTATATTTAGAACTATTGCACATGTTTAACCTACATAGGATTGCTTGCTGTCTTGGAGAGGAGGGAGAGGTGATGAAGGAGAAAAATTAATAACACAAAGTTTTGCCAAGATGAAGTTGAAAACTATATTTGGAAAAATAAAATACTATTTAAAAAAAGAAAAAGAGAGGAAAAAAACCTGATTTGTGAAAGAAATACAAGCCATTTAAGCTCTCTAAGTCTCACTATCTATAAAATTAGTGTCAGCCTATGTGATTGTTTTAGGTTCTTTCCAGCTCCAAATCTATAGTCCTATTCTAAGTGTTGTTCATATATAATGTAAATCTACTTTTTAATGAAGAACACAATTATCTGTGCTAATGATGTAAATATTTCTTATGGCATATTGGCAATTAGAGTAACTCTAAAAAGAAGGCTAAAAAAAGTAAATTATTATATAATTAACTTATATAACTAAATTTTCCCTGCATTCATGGAAAATTTTTGTGTATACTAATTTCCCTTTTTAAGGAATCAATTTTGTGATTTCAAAAAAAACAACCCAGAAAAGTATTTTTGTGAAAAAAATATTAATTATGAAAGAAATTGTTATTGTTATATCTCTCTTATAAATGAACATTTTGATACCTAAAAGGAATAAAACATCTTTATTTTATCATAACCCACTAGTAAGTATATAAGAAGAAACACACTTTAGATAAAATTCAGAGTTTGGAACAGGAAATGATCTGTGCTATTAATACAAAGACAATTTCTAGATAATTAGATCTGCTAATATGAGATCAGGTTTGAGTGGGTGAAACTAGAGATTGAGTAGAGTCACATAAGTGAATGTTCTAGGACAGTGTGAGGGTTCATGGCCAGGGCCCCGTGACCCACAAATTGAATAGGTTATATTTAATCAATGAGATATTTCTGATTTGGAAAGCCTGGAATTTTAGCAAGTATAACAGTGTATAGCATAATGGCTAGAGCTTCCTTTATATCAGGAAGAAATATGGTTCAAGTATTGACTGACATACACTGGTTATTTTTTAAATATCCCATTCATCTCTTTAAGATGACTACAAAGTGTAGAACCCCTATGCCAATGAAATTACTCCAGAATTGTTTTAATGTTTATGTGTATGTTTATATGCATGTAGGTAAATTATAATATATATGCATATATATATAATATATTTTATGTATTTGCTTTGTATCACCATGAGTCAATGTGGCTTCATGATATATACTTTTTGTATTTAATTTTTAATGAAATTTCAATTAGCTAAAATCTTTCACTTCTTATCATAAAGTATTTAGTGGTAATTTTATGAGACATCAAAATTATTAGCTGATCTCAGAACTCTCTATATTTCTCCTATGAATGAAATAGTTTATTAACAGTAAATATGTAAAATAATCTCTTGGAATTTTTTAATGTAGTGTATTAGGAACAGAAAAAAATGTATATTATTGTCTCTCCTGTCAAAAATATAAATAACATCATGTTGTATCATTGACATGCAGATGCTGATAAAAATACCCATGTGTGATGAACATTTTCTTCCATGCTAGTTACACATAGTCTGTCCTTTGGGTAGTTGTGGCTATATTTCCTGCCTTCAGAACTTATTGCCCCTTGAAGTCTTATCTCTCTCTCAACCTTATAATCATCATGGTACTTTGATTCAAAATTATCCACTCAGTTCTGATATCTTCATACTGGTAGGGTTTGTGTTGTTTTTCTTTCCTAACTTTCAGCAGCAAGGTAAAACCAAGACTTCAAAACATGCATAGCATATCTCTATAACACTTCCCAGTTCATCCACATTTGTCCTCCTGAGTTGATAGTCATTTTCTACATGTATCTAGAATAGTAAAGCAAACCATGGACTTAGTATTTCTAAACATTAATAGTTTTTGTTTCATGTAGTCTTCTGCCTTAGTTCTTTTGTTGCTATATGTGTGTATGAGTATATATAAATTGTTTTTGCCATTTTTAAAGCTATCTTTACAATTAGGTGTTATTTATCTCAGGACTATAGTGTTTCATGCTATTATGCATTTTGCAGTAGATTTCGCAAAAAGTTTTCTGATCTAGAAGACTAAATTCTCATTTTTTTGTACTATCATCAACAAATTCCCTGCAGGAGTTGATAGCTGAAGTAAGGGAGCTGTTAAGTATTTAAAACTCTGCTTAAAATATAATGCACACATTTGTCTTCTTAAAGAGAATGATTTACCAATAAATAAGCATTTATTAAGTATATACTATGTGCCAGTTCCTGTTTCTATTGTATTAGGCAATGTAAAGCAAAGATGAAATATCCCCTTCCATCAAAAGCTTATATACTATTGAGTTATATAACATGATATTAATTTAGGATTGAAGGAAAAACAGTGGAATGAGATAAAGTTTCCTCTATGAGGTAGAGTTGAATTTTAGTCATAAGACCCATATCTTGCAGGAGGAATAGCCTATAGATGCTAAAGGGGAGTGATGACTAATAAATCTGGAAAGGAATGTTGAAGGGAAGTTGGAAAGAACTTTAAATGCCAAAAAGAGGAATTTTTATTTGATCCTAAAGGTAATAAAGAGTCACTGATGTTTATTGATCATATGGTTCCTGTGCTTCAGAAACGTGACTCTAGTATCTAAAAAGGGAGAATGGTTTGGGAAAAGGTGACTAGAAACAGTGAAACCAACTTGGAAAAACAACTTAGTTGAGAGAAGTTTGTCCAAAACTGGTTCATCCTTACCTTATACCACCTAGAGAAGAACTCCTTGCCCTCCATTCACATTTACAGAACATCCTCTCTCAATTACTCAGGAACCACCATGTCTCCTTTAAAGTTCATTTGATTCTTCTTAAATCTTTGTTCTTGTCATTTGTGAACTTCTGGGGCAGTCTCTTTCCTCTTCAATAAATGCAGTACCCATTAAATTCACTCTCTGACTTTTTTGATCCTCTTGACTCCAAGCACCAATCCCTTTAAATATCATACTTTATAATCTCACCTCACTACACCCCTGTTGGCCACTGCTTCATCCCCTGGATACTAGAATCCATAATTATGAATACACCTGCCTTCCCTGACAATTTCAGGCTTATAGGCTTTATTTTATTCCCTCCTGCTTGGTCTCCAAATACACAAAGGGAAAGATTTCAGTGAAGCAACAGAATAAGAGAATACATTCTTTGGAGGTCATTTGGTGGTTCAGAGCATATCAAAAAGTCCTCCAAATTGATAGGGTACAATTTTCCAGAGGAGTTGTTCTCAAACTTTTTAATTTTAGGACCACTTTCCATTCTTAAAAATTACTGAAGACTCCAAATAGTTTTTGTTGAATATTGTAATTGTCAATATTTACCACAGTAAAATTAAAGCATAATTTAAAAGTACTTATTCATTTAAAAATATTATGCCTGTCATGTATTAACATTATATATTATTGAAAAACTATATTTTTCAAACAACAAAAAAAGAAAAGTATCATTGTTTACATGTTTACTAATGTTTTTAAGGGTAAACTCAATTGAAGACAGCTAGATTCTCATATTTGCTTCTGCATGCAATTTGATATATTATTTTGGTTGAAGTTTATTAAAAAATACAGCCTCACAAATATGTAGTTAAAGAAGGAGTAATATTTTAATAGGCAAATAATGTTTAATATTTTTGTGAAAATTATTTTGAGCTTCTGGAAGAAAAGACTGTTCAAAGATGAAATTCTCAGTAAAATTTGACTTTTTGGGGGGCGGAGAGTTGTTGGTCACTATATTATTAGTATGAAGCAAACTACTTAACATTATTAATAAATGTGTATATGTGTGTATATAGGAAGCTAGGATCATAAACCTAGAGCTGTAAGGAATATCAGAGGCTATCTTGAACAACTTCCTTATGTTATATATGTGTGCATGTACATGTATTCTATATTAATACATATCTGTTATATTCATTAGAATGTAAGCTCCTTGAGGTCAAGGAATGCTTTTACTTTTTCTTTGAATTACCAATATAGGTAAAGTGCTGGTCAAACAACAAGAGATTAAAAATGCTTGTAGATAGTTACACAAATAAATAGATAGATATCTCTTCTAAGAGAGATAGATATATCCTAATGGATGTAGTAGATAAATGGATATAGAATAAATATACATATAGTCCCATATAATATGAAGAGGTTGGATTAATGACCTCTGATATTCTACCTCTAGAGATATCTATCTTTTTGTGTTTGTATGTGTGTATGTATATGCACACACATATTCTATATCTATATCTATCTGTCCTATTTATCTACATATGAATATGGGGAGAGACAGATAAGCATTTATCCAATTCTTTGCTTAAGTGTGTATGTATACCAGGTATCCCAAAAGTCTTGATGCTGTTTTAAATTTCAAAAATATTAATCATTTTAACAGCTTTAAGTTGAACTGATTTTAGGATATCTTATATATAGATATTTCTAACTGTGCACCTTAGTCATATTGCATCATTATACACACAAATTGACTAATTTTATATTTTCTATATTATTTAGATCCACATATCTCTAATCAATGGAAGACCCAGTGCCGATGATCCTTCCCCAGAACTTTTAGAATTCACCTCTGCCCGTTATATCCGCCTGAGATTTCAGAGAATCCGAACACTGAATGCAGATTTGATGATGTTTGCCCACAAAGACCCTAGGGAAATCGACCCCATTGTTACAAGGAGGGTAGGTTATAGCACAAATGTCTTCTGTTCCTTATCAGCTTGGGCATGATAAATGAGTTTTCCTTCCATTCCTACCTCTTTATACTTTGCCTTTCTCCAGGAATGTACAAAGAGCTATTGTTGGGTGTCAGGTAGCCAATCAGACATAAACTCACACCCTTTATAAGTTGTTTTACTTTTCTTCCCAAGAAATATAAGATATTTATATTGGCTTCCCAACAATTTTTAAACCCAAGAAGTCAACCAATGTATAGCCTTCTAGGGGTGAATATTTTTGGGATTAGGAAATACATGAACAGCAGACAGTGGATGTCAATTCTTGTTGTGTTTCATATTCCTGCCACCCCCATGTTGTTCACTGGTTCATTTAACCTTCCTTACACAATATTGACACAACAGATATTTTATTACCAAAAAGCTCAATTGTAGTTTTCAAATGTAAAGTTTCAACTGAAAAGAAAATCACACATTGCACTACTGATCATATCTGCACTATTAACAATTACATGTATTTCAGTGATGCTAAAATGAGTTATATGGGAAAGATCATAGGGTTTTGGGGAGGGAAAAACAATGTTAAGGTAATTATTTGCTCCTTTAGCTTTGTAGAAGAGAAGATTCCTGGGACAAAAAGTTAGATGTAGAATGGTATAGTCAAGGTCAGACTAGCTCCAGAGAGAAAATGGGCAAATTCTGGTCCCAAGACCAGAATGTAGAATGATTAGTAGTCACCAGGATCCTGTCTTTTACTACCTTCATTTCCCTATGTTATTTGCTCTTATCTCGTTGAATTGGATTGAATAGAAAAAATGTTTTTTTTCCAAGAAAAGTCCATAGGTGGACCACAATGTAACATTTTCATGCTCTCTTTTGATATTTGCTTGCATTGTGTTGCCTTTCTTTGATTTTCTTTTTTTTTTCTTGTAGATAGGATTTTTCTTGCATAACTTCTCAAGCATTTCAACATTATTAACATGTAGTGGACTTCCTGCCATCTAGGGGAGGGGAGGGGACTGGGGGTAAATTTGTAATGGAAAGATCAATGCTGGGGAACTACCCATACATATGTTATACAAATAAAAAGCTTTAATAAAAAAACACACACATACACAAAAAAGTCCATAGGAGTTAGAATGGTCAGGTTCTAAAGGACTGCCTAGTTGAATCTCTTCATTTCAAAAATATTTTCCTATTTTTGTCTTTATAGTAGCAAAGCCCAAAATAACATCTTATGTATAATAGAAATTTACTGCTAAATTAAATTAAGTAGATAGTCCAAGATTAAAATGTCCCTGGAAGGAAAGCTAGAGTTCAAATCTAGATCTATATAAGTAACACACCTTTCACTTTCCTAATCACTTTGAAATACATTTAGTTTATGGTCTCCTTAATTATTACATGTATTTCCAACTGTTAGAATATTCCAATTTGGAGTCCTAACTAAATTCATGTGACTTTTTAGCACGGTGGTGAATTTGTTTTATAATGTCCTTTCAAGTAGAAAGGAATCATTACTTCATGATGATACTATGGATTGTTTGAGAGCAATCATTTCTCATTCTAATTTGGAGATTTTTTTCAAAAAGCAAACACTGAGGAAGACTTAATAATATTAAAATAAAACTAAATATTTCCTGACAGTATATCTATCAAGGAAAAAAAATCAATAAAAATCAATTGCAGCTCTTGCTCCCTATCCTCAATGGAGCCATGCATGTCTCTTCTTTAGGACAGCATCAATAACAGAAAAGAAAATACAGAAGCTTTAAAGCATCTTTTGTTCAATGCCTCTCTTACTATTCCATATATATAGATATATACATATATATATGTATGTATATGGAAACATATATGTACCTATATATCACATGTTTGCAGACACATATGTATGTGTGTATTATTATGCATAAGTATACATGCCCAATAAAGGGATACTGAGTTGCAGTTCTCCATGTGCAAAAATGAAATGTTTTACAGAGATCTCTGCCTCTGTAAAATTTATTTGTCATCTCATAAAGTCTATCACAAATTTGAGATATAGGCTTTCTAAACTATATGTACCATATATATATCAATTTAGTTAATGCTGGAATCTTGGAAGGTCACAAACTTTTATAGGTATGGAAACCTCCATAGTCCAAATTCTATGTGTGAGTATTTTGGGTTTTTTTTAATAATTGCTTTTTATTTTTTAAAATATATGCAAAGGTAGTTCTCAACATTTACCCCTGAAAAACCTTGTGTTCCAAAATTTTTCCCTTCTTCACCACTACCGCATATCAATCCAATAAAGGCTAAATGTGCAATTCTTTTAAAAAATATTTCTACATTTATCATGCTACCCAAGCAATTAGATCAAATTAGATCAAAAAGGAAAAAACATGAGAAAGAAAAAATAAGCAAGCAAACAACAACAACAAAAAAGCTGAAAATACTAAGTTGTGATGCACATTCAGTCCCTTTAGTCTTCTCTCTGGATGCAAATGGCTCTCTCCATCACAAGTCTATTGGAATTGGCCTGAATCACATCATTGTTGAAAAAAGCCAAGCCCATCACAACTGATCATCACATAATCTTGTTTTTGCTGTATATAATGGTTCTCTTGGTTCTACTCACTTTAGTTAGCATCAGTTCATGTAAGTCTCTTCAGACCTCTCTGAAATCATTCTACTAATCATTTTTTATAGAATAATAATATTTCATTATATTCATATACCATTACTTAATGTAACCATTCAGTTTTCAGTTGCTTGCCACACAAAAAGGGCTGCTACAAACATTTTTGTACATGTGGGTCCTGATAAGCATATTTTTGGAAGTACTTTCAAGAGTGAAGAGGACCATGGATGTGTAGGCTATAATTCATTTCAAATCACTAAATAGTTATTCCTTGTCTATTATGTATGAGACCACATGTTTGGTTCAATGCATCTTTTATGTGATTATATTTTTGATTTCCAAAAATAATTTTCTTGCTAATAAATTGTTCTGGATGATTGCGAAATAACTGAGCTCAGCCTGTAGTTAACTTCAGATAGAAGCATAATAGCACCAATAATTAAAGCTAACAAAAGAAAATAAGAAATCTTCCTTTTAATTTTTTCCCTGTAGCCTACTGAGAGAAACAAATCTTGTTGACTGTGCTATTCAGAACAAAACTTAGGTTTATAACCAGTCTCCTTTCACTGTGATTAGAGAAAGAATTCACTGTTGGTGGTAGCTCAGTTGGTGAGTTCCCATCAAATAAGTAAAAGTCTGCTTTTGACTTAAGATCCATTAAGGCTTAAAAGAGATTTAAAAAACAATCAAGAAAACCAGGGAAAAACAATTTTATTATAACATTGTAGTTATAAAAATGAATAGCAAATAGTGAAGGGGAAAAATGGATTTTTAAAAAATAAGTAAGGTGCTACAGATGTGGAATGTGGCATGCATTTTCAGATGAGATCATTATATTATTAGTTTTACTCAATTGTTTTATTTTTGTAAGAGATCTCACAAAGTGGAAGTGATTAAAAGTGCCTGTTATTATAAAAATGAAATATATCAATAAAACTTTAAAATCCATCTCAAAAATCACATTATTGAATATAAGCAAATATTTCAATTTAACTAACCTTTTTAGGAATATTATATGCAAATATGCTAGGCACTTGGTATACAAAGTCTAAAATAGTAAAGTTTCTTCAAAGAACTTAATATTTGTATTTCATAAATACTTTGTCAGCAGATACTGTCACAAAGATATGTTCATTATCTAACATTGGCTTCTGAGTCCAAGATATCATAGCTAGCAAGTTATCTGATTTTGTTAATTCAGTGATGATTACTTTTCTAACTAATAAAATAGGGAGCTTACATTTAGAATCATGGTCTTTAAATAATAACCATTGCAATTGCATCTACTGCTATAAGGATTCATTATTATATGGTGTTTACTTAGGGGAAGTATATGTAATCTTTCTTTAGGTTCTATTTTACATCAAAGAACCAATTTGTTTTTCTGTCATAGGGGCTTTTGTCTGTCTTGGGATGGGGATAACATCTATCTATCTGTTTCTAGTTCAGTGGGTGAAGGAGTAAAATTTTTGAAAAGTATTTACTTTTGTTTCTTATAATTTGCAATCTCTTATAACTAGATTTCTTGTTTTCCTTCATGCAGTATTACTATTCAGTCAAGGATATTTCTGTTGGAGGGATGTGCATCTGCTATGGTCATGCCAGGGCTTGTCCACTTGATCCATCAACAAATGTACGTATATTTATAGGACTATTTGGCAAAATGCAGTCCTGAAACTGTAAAATGTTGCATGAGAATGCTTTGCTGACAGCATGGTCTGTGAATTGATGTCAGGTCCTCACTTAGATGGTATAACTGAAAGCAGTACCAGGGTGAACTAATGCTGGCAGTCAGAATGATGGACTTTGAAGTCTGCCACCACAGTATCAGCAAACAGATTATTTTTTCCCCAAAAAGCTTCAAACTAGTCCATTTGTTTTGAAAATTCTCTAGCTATGACAGCAAGCTACATGATTTAACTTCAAAGAATGCCTCCCATCAATCAGCCTGTCCACTTCTTTTACAATATTAATCAAGATTGTTCTTAAGCAAACAAATGAAAAAAGTTGGTAACTTGATGGTTATCTAGTAAATAAATAACAGTCATGGAATGGAATGCTGGAAGTGCAGCATGGTGAGGAAGGTGAGATGATAAATAGCTAAGGGAAACTTCTTAGAGCCATGTTCCAACATATTGGTAATTTGAGATAGAGATTCCATTTGAATGTCAGTTTAATAATCCAGAAAAGAAAGTGGATGTGATTTTCCTTTCCTGTCATATGCCATTCTACAAATCATTCTGTTTTCAAATATGAGAAATGACTACTGGCTAGATATTAGATGCACTGAGTATTTTAATATCACTAGAAGTAAGGATATAAAAATTATTTTGATAATGAAACTATGACATGGATAATAGACTTGGGGTCCTGTCTGGATCAAAATGAGGCAAAAGGATGCTCAAATAGCCAATCACTTCCTGTAATGACAATCTATATACAGTGGTATTTCCTGAAAGATAATAGTGTGCCAGTGACCAGTGAGGATTTCCCAGACCCAGACTGTTAAAGTCTGAACATATCCATAGTTATCTGGAGATTCATTCTGAGATTAATACAGAGTTCTAAGATCCCTCAGACAAATGGATAAACTTCTTGAGGCTGCTAAATTTGTGATCCACTCATGAAGTATGTAAAAATTTCAACTTAGAATGCCTTGGATTCCTATCTTTTTTTTCCCTTTTATTGCCATACTATAAAATTCTCTTAACAACTCAGAATATCCCCATCTGTGAAATGCTCCAAATCTGTCCTGAAATGGAATAAGAGTCTTCAAGTCAGGGTTAGATCGGGTCTATTCTTTGTTACCCTTGCTTCCCAATAGTTTATCTTGTCACAAGCAACTAATAAACAGTATATACCCCCCTTCTTTTTTTTTATTAGAAATCTCGTTGTGAATGTGAACATAATACGTGTGGTGATAGCTGTGATCAGTGTTGTCCAGGATTTCATCAAAAACCTTGGAAAGCAGGGACTTTTCTTACCAAGACTGAATGCGAAGGTATGTAACTCCAGATTTGTCTATATTTTGGTAAACAGACCAAGTTATGTTCCAGAGGAGGAGATTACACACACACACACACACACACACACACACACACACACACGCACACACACATACATATACATATACACATATATACACATATGTTTTCTGTCAGAGACAGTCTTTATAAATGTTTGTAAAATTGATTTGAACTGAAAGAAGTCATGACATATACTTTGTGGTTTTTGGAGAAATATAACTATTTCTATTTTCAGTTTGTCTAAAGTAAAAATTGACTTCCTCTGCTTTATTATTCTGGAATCTTAATTACACAATTCTTATTTTTTATTTAGGAAACAAATCTTTTCTTTTTTGAAAAATTATTAAAATGCACTGGATATTCTCTGAAGCTAGTATCTCTCCCCATCCTCTGGCCATGTTGCCCACGGTCTTCTACCATGACTGGTGCTAGATAATATTCCCTTAGGTTTAAGCAAAATTAGGTTAGATTGATTTTCCATACACCAGTTAATGCTTAGAGGTCCCATAAAATCAAGTGTTTGGTGACTGAAAAATCTGTAAATTTGGAGTAATTGTTCCACAAACTACTTTTATACCAATTATTGAATGGTTAAATGACATAACAATCACAGCTAATAGCTAACATTTCTATAGCACTTTTGGATTCATAAAGTAATTTATATATGTTATTTCATTTGATCCTCCCAACAATCCTGAGAAAATAGTCTTTCTTTGCACTTTAGCAGAAAACTTGTAACAATTGATATAAAAACAGGGTTCCAAGCTGACAAGGTTATGCCTGTGTTTTACTAGATATATACAAATCTCAAATAATGCTTTGAATGATTCTAAGAAATCAAAGGATTGATAAGCAATACTAAAGATGATTTCATGGAGAACTAGAGAACCATGATTTTATCTGGTTCACTTCAAAGAATATTTTTTTCAATCTCATTCAATCAACAAGCATTTTTGAATAGAAATACAGATTTCAAAATGAGACAGTCCTTGACCTCAAGAAGTTTGTAATCTATCATTAATTTTGTGGAAAGGCAGATATATTCTACAAGCCATATAATTCAACATGAATCACTTCGCATTTATAATAATAAGAAAAACAACTTTTCTCCAACCAGTAAGCTGTTATTAAGAACTTTTTCAAGAAGGCAAATTTCAAGGTCATTACTGGCTTCCGTACCTATTTAGTCCATACAATCTGTTTTTCCATATAACCTGTGCCTATAGCTAGATCAACAGTACATCACAATTATGGATTTCATAGTGATGTTTTTGAGCAAGCAAGAAAAAAAATCAGTTGTTTGGAATATTATATTTAAGGAGGAAGGGAAGTAAATGGGAATAATTTAGAATGACTCATATTTTTAAACAAGATTATTGTTTAAAAGGAATTCCTAAAAAGTTTCTACAAATCTTAAAGGGAGTGAAGATTGATTCCTTTTCTGAAGCTTCTGGATAATCAATAAGAAACTAATCTTAGGTGAGTAAGATATATGGTAGGCGTAATAATTTGTAACTTGTACATGAGAAATTATGAGAAAATCATTGTTAGAGACATTTATAATTAGAAAAGAAGACAACCTGGTCTTGCAACAGGAGTGAAGAATAACAATTATGTAGTATGACTGTTTCAGGGGTACTTACACAATGTTAAAGGAAGCATAGGAAGACTTCCAGTGTATTGGATAGATCTTTGGGGGAATATTTATGTAAAGATTTGAATATAAATTATATAGAATGAGATGTCACGGAGTGATTGAAACCAGTATTGGTAGATATAGCACATCTCTTAAAGTAATGTTAATTCCTACCCCTCCCACTATGTTACAATATTTTGGAGAATAAAATTTACTTTTATCTGTCTCCATATTCTTAGTAGCTAGACTAAAATTTACTTTTATCTATCTCCGTATTCTTATGAAGCCTAGTAGCTAGACTATATACTTGTTAACTTGAATATGTATATACTTGTAAGATTTTAATATCAGATCTGAATTCTTAATCTTCCATATCATAACCACTTCCTCAAGTAGTACACTGAGCATTTTGGTGGAAGAGTGAAAATGTGGTAGATATCACTGGAGGCATTGATATAAATAAGTTTCTATAGAAAGATCAGTAGATCTGTTCCATTTCAGTTCTCTTTGTTGTCCTCCATATCTCATTGGTAAATGCTCTTGAGATAGGTTTAAATTCTCAAGTTCTTTACAGAGAAAATAAAATTAACACCATGTCTATTGTTTTCTTTTTTTTTTAATCCATTGGATTTGGCATTGAAATCTGTCTTGAAGCAAGATGTCATCCTTACATGTTTTAAAATATAGTATTTTGACAAATGATATTATGGAGATGACTTTGTTCTCTAATCTAATGAATATTAAAAAGAAGCAAAGTGCAAGATAAGAGAACATACTCACTGAATATGTTTTTCAGTGACACAGAATATGTCCTATGCAGAATATAGCCTATGCAGAGTCATAAAACTAGAATAATTCTCTATTAATAGTGTCATTCTGTAAATGTTCCTGTTTTCAAAAATATTGTATTGATTTTATTGAAGTCTGTAGTACTTCCTAATAATATACATAATAATATGAAATTGTTCTACTAGTATAGAAAAAAGCAGATTAAAAATATACATATTACACAGACATGCTGCAAGGTATAGTAAATATATAAATATACATATGTATATATATATATATATATAAATGTATTTATACTATTACTCTACAGATAAAGATAGATTGAGCAAGAGAAATGAATTGCGCTGAATTATATTTGGGAAATTGTGTAGTGTTTTATACTATGAATATTTTTTCTTTATATTCCCTATTTCTGTAATGATGCTGTTGTACATTGCTGCTAATCATAGAACATCAGAATCTCTGAAAAAAATCAGAAAGATAATGAAGCACAAGGTAATAAGAGAGACATATTTGTGGTAGAGTGAAGGAGGTTGCAACCATGCTATCATTGATGAATACTTGCACTTGAAAAGATGTTATTGAGCATATAGTCTGAAAAAATATTCAGAATGCAAAGCAACTAATATGTTAGTACCCCTAAAAATTAAAAGAACCAGGTAAAGGTCTCAGTATTTTGATTGACTCCTTGATAGACACAAATAAGAAATATATATGATGCGGTCATAAAGATAATCTGCAGTTTTCATTCTGATAAAACAATCCATCAATTAAAATATCAAAGTGAAATAATATTAAAAATAATGGAATCTCCAAATATTCTTAAGACCACTATTTCTGTCTCGGGTTGAAATTCTGGCATGAATTCAGGCACTGATCTTCCTGAGTTCAAACCCAGCCTTAGACATGAACTAGCCTCTCTCAACTTCAATTTCCTCATGGGTAAAAGGGATATTAATTAAACCTATCTTCTAGGCTTGTTGTGAGCATAAAATGGAATGATATTTATAAAGTATTCCATAAATCATAAAGAACTCTATAAATGCTACTATTACTATGTCTGAATTTTATAGAAAAAGCTGTCATGGTTAAAAATAATGGGGCTGGGATAGGTACAGAAATTTGACTGAGTCAAAGGAGAGAAGGGAAGACATAGAGAAGTATTATTTATTTACTATTATATACAAGCTGAATTCCGGTAAGCACTGAGCATTAAAAATTCAGGTAACTAAGGGCAGTCCCTTATGCTGAAAGAGCTTACATTATAATGGAAGAAGACAAAACATAAAAAGAAGCTGGGAAGCAAGTATGACTCCCAGCAAGGGAGTCACCAATGGATATCAAGCTTTAAGACAGAGGTTTTTTCCAGGTAATAAGGCTGGTGACATTGAGAAGTAGACAGACAGACAGAGTCAGAGAAAGACAGAGACAGAGAGACAGAGACAGTTATGCTGGAAACAAAGTGAGCATAGTTAGAACCCCTCCAATAGCAAGGAACAGGGAGATAAGTGAGAGAGGGAGCAAAGAACACCTGGGTGGCTATATTTTATACCTGTGCGTGAATGACCTGCTAGAACTACTTCATCAACATTCCTCATTTCAAAATAGGTCTCTTTTACCCTATTCCCCTACCAGGAATAGAGTTTATATTAGAACTTTCCGGTCCTGAACTCAGGGAATTAAGGTTTCTTTTCTTTTCTTTTCTTTTTTTTTCAAAATTTGTTGCAGCTGTGTGTCTTATGAACCAGAAAACAGGTGTAGTGATTATACTTAGCATTTATAGAAGAAGGAAAAAAAGACTGAAGAATGACATTTTTTAGGCCTATGCTATCTAGGGAATTTTTGGCAAAAGCGTATATAGCAGAAAGGAAGTATTGTGTCTCATTGACTTCATCTTTCTAACTATTATAATAGTGTGTTAATGTAGAAAAAAATTATGGAGTTAATTTTTTTTTTTTATTTTCTTGCAAAAGATATTCACAGAGGCAGAATACCTGAGTTCCCAGATTCTACTACTTTGTAACTGGGTGATTTAGATATTTCTTAATCTCAGTTTCCTCATCTGTAAAAGTGATATACTTGTACTAACTATTAATAGGCAGTAAGAAAAACTACTTTGTATTTGTATCTATAGTACCTAATAGTGCCTGGCAAATAGTGGACATTAAATATTTATTGATTGATAGAGGTATAAATCTATTACTATTAGTTCAAAGAAATGCCAATCTGAATTAATGAAAGACTTTATAGATTTTTTAAAAAGTCACTTTATTACTTTCACATATGTATGGACATTCATCTACTGAATTAGAAAGAGAAGCATTCATAATGGATCTGCTATAAGTAGCTCAGGCACATTGTTAAATTACTTAGTACTCAAAAAGAGCTATGATTTTATTTTTTTGAGAAGAGTTCCCTCAGATGACGCAAAATAAAATCATTAAATGTGTGTTCATCCAGTGGCATTCTCATCAATAACTTCACTGACAGTAGTCTTAGCTATTCTGGAGTCAAAAGGCAGTGTGGCAGAACCCAAAGAATGCTTTGACCTGAGAGTCTAGCCAGCTGGTTGCAAGTTCCTGCACTTCCCTCACTGTCTGACACTCTGTAGGCTTGACTATTGCTATGGGAAGTGAAAGCTAAGTTTAAATTATTTCTATGAGGGATTTCAGAAGAAACTGGTATGCAGTGCCAGCTATATAAGCCAGGAATAAAAATATAAATATGTCCAGAGATGAGACAGAATGTGGGGATTATTTTAACTTTGTCTGGTTTGACAATTATGGCACTATACTAAATCCATAATGAAAAGGACCCTAGATTTGTCATCAGTGGACCTAGGTTTTCATTCTGGCTTTGCTATATTGGTCTATTTCCTTATATTTCAAAGTTGGTGTACCTCCTAGATCAAAATCTATGAACAAACCTAATATTTTTGTTCTTTTACACCAAACAGATCTTATTAGCCTCCTTTTGGATGTTACTAATTCTGACTCTGAAGATAGCCTTTTAATTTTTTTTTATTAAGGCATTTTATTTGCAAAACTTATGTATAGGTAGTTCTTCAACATTGACCCTTATAAAGGTTTCTGTTACAAATTTTTACCCCCTAGTCCCATCCCGTCCCCCAGATTGCAGGAAGTCCACTCAATGTTAATTATGTTAAAATACTTGACAAGTTGAATATATGTATACATATTTCCACCCTTATCTTGCTGTGCCAGAAAAATCGTATCTACAAGAAAAAAAAAATCTGAGAAAGGAAACCCAATACAAGCAAACATCAATAGAGAACATGAAAATATTATATTGTGGTCCACATTTCATATCCCTCTCTCTGGGTGTATATGGCTTTCTTTACTGAACAATTGGAACTGGTTTGAAACATTTCATTGCTGAAGAGAGGCACATCCATCAGAATTGATCATCATATAGTATTGTTGTTGCCGTATATAATGATCTCCTGGTTCTGCTCATGTCACTCAGCATCAGTTCATGCAAGTCTCTCCAGGCCTTTCTGAAATCATCCTGCTGGTCATTTCTTACAAAACAATAATATTCCATAACATTCATATACCATAATTTATTCAGCCATTCTCTAATTGTTGGGCATCCACTCAGTTTCCAGTTTCTAGCCACTACAGAAAGGGCTGCCACAAACATTCTTGTACCTGTGGGTCCCTTTCCTTCCTTTAAGATCTCTTTGGGATATAGGCCCAATAGAAACACTGCTGCGTCAAAGGGTATGCACAGTTTGATGACTTTTTGAACATAGTTCCAAATTACTCTCCAGAATGGCGGGATCCGTTCACAGTTCCACCAACAATGTATCAGTGTCCCAGCCTTCCCACATCCCCTCCAACATTCATCATTATCTATTCCTGTCATTTTAGCCAATCTGACAGGTGTGTAGTGGTACCTCAGAGTTGTCCTAATTTGCATTTCTCTGATCAGTAGTGATTTGGAGCACCTTTTCATGTGACTAGAAATAGTTTTAATTTCATCATCTGAAAATTGACTGTTCATATCCTTTGACCATTTATCAATTGGAGAGTGGCTTGTATTCTTATAAATATGAGACAATTCTCTATATATTTTAGAAATGATGCCTTTATCAGAACCATTAAATGTAAAGATGATTTCCCAATTTATTGCTTCCCTCCTAATCTTGTCTGTATTAATTTTGTTTGTACAAAAACTTTTAAACTTAATATAGTCAAAATTATCTATCTGGTGTCCAATTAAGAGTTCCAATTCTTCTTTAGACATAAATTTATTCCATCTCCACAGGTCTGAGAGGTAAACTATACTATGTTCCCCTAATTTGCTTATAATATCACTCTTTATATCTATATCATGAACCCATTTAGATCTTATATTGGTATGTGGTATTAGGTGCGTGTTAAGCCGTAATTTCTTCCACACCAGTTTCCAATTTTCCTAGCAATTTTTGTCAAATAGTGAGTACTTATCCCCAAACCTGGGGTCTTTGGGTTTATCAAACACTAAATTGCTATAGTAATTGCTAGTTTGTCCTGTGATCCTATCCTATGCCACTGATCAACTACTCTATTTCTTAGCCAGTACCAAGTGGTTTTGATGACCACTGCTTTATAATATAGTTTTAAATCTGCTACAGCAAGGCCACCTTCATCAGCCTTTTTTTTTCATTAATTCCCTTGAAATTATTGACCTTTTCTTCTTCCAAATGAACTTTGCTATTTTTTTCTAGATCTGTAAAATAATTTCTTGGGAGTTTGATTGGTATGGCACTAAATTAGTAAAATAGTTTGGGTAGTATTGTCATTTTTATTATATTGGCTCAGCCTACCCATCAGCACTTAATGTTTTTCCAATTGACTAGGTCTGACTTTATTTGTGTGGAAAGTGTTTTGTAGTTCATATAGTTTTGTAGTTTTGTAGTTCATATAGTTCCTGACTTTTCCTTGGCAGACAGATTCCCAAATATTTTATACTATCATCTGCTATTTTGAATGGAATTTGTTTTTGTATCTCTTGCTGCTGAATTTTGTTGGTAATATATAAAAATACTGATGATTTATGTGGATTTATTTTGAATCCTGCAACTTTGCTAAAGTTGTGAATTGTTTCTAGTAGTTTTTTAGTTGAGTCTCTAGGGTTCTCTAAGTATACCATCATGTCATCTGCAAAGAGTGATAATTTGGTTTCTTCATTATCTCCTCTAATTGCTTTTATCTCTTTCTTCTCTTACTGCCAAAGCTAACATTTCTAATACAATATTAAATAGTAATGGTGACAGCGGTCAGCCTTGTTTCACTCCTGATCTTATTGGTAATGGTTCTACTTTGTCACCATTACATATGATGCTTGCTGATGGTTTTAAGTAGATGCTACTAATCATTTTAAGGAAAAGCCCATTTATTCCTATACTCTCTAGTGTTTT
>JAJPUD010000426.1:158389-175282 GCA_023553655.1 Myrmecobius fasciatus | reverse complement strand
AAAGGGTATGCACAGTTTGATAACTTTTTGAGCATAGCTCCAAATTGTTCTCCAGAATGGCTGTATCCGTTCACAGCTCCACCAACAATGCATCAGGGTCCCAGCCCTCCCACAACCCCTCCAACATTCATCATTAACTTTTCCTGTCATTTTAGCCAATCTGACAGGTGTGAAGTGGTATCTCAGGGTTGTCTTGATTTGCATTTCTCTGATCAATAGTGATTTGGAGCACCTTTTCATATGACTATAAATAGTTTTAATTTCATCCTCTGAAAATTGTCTGTTCATATCCTTTGACCATTTATTGATTGGAGAATGGCTTGAATTTTTATAAATATGAGACAATTCTCTATATATTTTAGAGATGAGACCTTTATCAGAACCCTTAAATGTAAAGATGATTTCCCAATTTATTGCTTCCCTCCTAATCTTGTCTGCATTGATTTTGTTTGTACCAAAACTTTTTAACTTAATATAGTCAAAGTTATCTATCTGGTTTTCAATTAAAAGTTCCAGTTCTTCTTTGGACATAAATTTATTCCATCTCCACAGGTCTGAGAGGTAAACTATATTATGTTCCTCTAACTTGTTTACAAAATCACTCTTTATATCCAGATCATGAACCCATTTAGATCTTATCTTGGTATGTGGTGTTAGATGTGGGTCAAGCCCTAATTTCTTCCACACTAGTTTCCAGTTTTCCCAGCAGTTTTTGTCAAATAGTGAATACTTATCCCAAAAGCTGGGGTCTTTGGGTTTATCAAAAACCAAATTGCTATAGTTATTGCCTAGTTTGTCTTGTGATTCTATCCTATTCCACTGATCGACTACTCTATTTCTTAGCCAGTACCAAATGGTTTTGATGACCGCTGCTTTATAATATAGTTTTAGATCTGGTACAGCAGATCTTGTGTGATTCTAATTACAGTTCCTCCATATTTGAATCATTTCTTTCTAGCTGCTAGCAATATCTTTTCCTTGGTGTGATAGTCCTGAAATTTAGCCACAATATTCCTTGGGGTTTTAATTTTGGGGTCTCTTTCAGGAGGTGATCGGTGAATTCTTTCAATGGTGATTTTGCCTTCTGATTCTAAAACATCAGGGCAGTTTTCTTTCAAAATTTCCTGGAAGATAGTGTTTAGATTCTTTTTTTCATCATGGCTTTCAGGAAGTCCAATAATCCTTAGATTGTCTCTCCTAGATCTATTTTCCAAGTCAGTTGTTTTTCCTAGGAGATATTTCATATTTTTTCTATTTTTTCATTTTTTAAATTTTTGTTTGACTGATTCTTGAAGTCTTACTGAGTCATTCGCTTGCATTTGTTCAATTCTAATTTTTAATGTATTTTTTTCTTCAGTTACCTTTTTTAGCTCCTTTTGTAACTGGCCAATTTGTTCATTGTATACTTTTTTCATTTCACCAATTTTGTTTTTCAGTAAATTGGTGTCTTTATCATATCTCTTTTGGAAGTTTCTTGCACCGATCTCAATTCATCTCCCCATTTCTCACCTAACTCTCTTTTGAGATTCTTTATGCAGTCTTCCAGGAAAGCCTTGGCAAAGGGGAAGCCTTTGTGACTTCCTCTGTAGTTGTTTTAGGAACCTCAGGATCTGTGGTCTGCCCTTCTTTCTCTCCATAAAAGCTGTCTATGGTGAGAGCTCTCTTATGTTTCTTACTCATTTAAAAAAAAAAAAAAACTTAGGATCTGTTTAACGCAGAGAAGCGGCTGTGGTAGTTTGCCCAGGGGCAATTCTGCAAACTATTCTGCAAAAATTCTGGTGCTGGGCCATTTAGGACCTTGCATTTGCAGAGGGTTACAATCTGCCTTTTACAAAAGGCAGATCTGCCAAAGCACCTGCTTGAAATCAGGGCAGAGTGTCCCGAGTGCCTCAGATAGACTCCCCAGGTGTTTGGAATTTGCCACTCTGAGTCCCTGCCCTGTCTCCCTGATGCCCGGCAAACTGCTCAACCCCCTGCCTGACTGAAAGAGACCTGTTATGAAGCTCTTCAAAAGTACCTTTTACAAGGAATGTTTTGTAGTCCAAATATTTCTGGGTTCTTTGACTTAAAAATCAGTTCAGAGGCTTGATCTGCTGTTGATTTGAGAGAAGGTCCGAGCAGGACACAGAGAGTCATATCTTCACTCTGCCATCTTGGCTCTGCCCCAGTGAAGATATCCTTTTGAGCTGGTCTTCCAGTGTTGTGTTGCTGATTTGAGAGATTCTTAATTTCACTCTCTTTCAAGCATCCTGAATTCTATTAAGTTTAAGCTTATTAAACCCTACCCATGAGTAACAATACATTATTTAGATATGACCTTGGAAAAGTCTCTTTCTCTTAGAGTTACATTTCTTCCCTAGCATGAGGGGATTAAATCCCTAAGGTCTCTTCTAATTCTATGGTTTTATGATTCTACCTCATGTCCTGATTTATGCCCCATTAAATCTATTGCAGTTTATTATAGCCAGACTAAAAGTTGACTTGGGAGCTCAAACTTCCATATATCATGTAGTGAAAAAAGGGTGAGTGAGTGATGCCCTGCCCATATAGTGAAGCTCCACATTTTACCAGGGTGCTGTGGTTCAAAGCAAGGTGGAATAGACATTTCTGGCCTCTTCTCCAAGGGAGGTTTTTTTTTTTTAGGAAAGGAAGCAGAAGATTGAGACTGAAGGGGGTAGCTAGATAGATACATATTTAACTGCTCCTTTAAATATTGTATATCTAGGGAATATGTTCAGGTGCCTTCTAATTTTTTATCACTTTGTCATTTTTGGAGGAAGGGGAACCCCTAAGTTCTATATCTAAGATTTAGCAACTTTTCCACCCAATACCAGCTCCACATAGCAAACAGCAAAAAAACTTATATATTAAAATCATAATAAAAATAGAAATTATGAAGATGAAAATAAAATAATATAAGCCAAACAATATAGAATAAAAGAGAGGTCTCAATAGATACAGGATACTCAGCTCAACCAAGAGAGTATCCAATCTTACACAAATGAAACTTCTCAAAATCTCCAGAGTAGTGAGCACAGAATGGGAACGTGATATTTAGCAGAGATTTCATGCTTTTCTCATGCCTTCCAAGTGTCTTTTCCCTTTAGCAACCTAAAGTGGGATTAGGTTTTTCCATTTTTTTCTCTAGAAGCTGGAAGGCAGGAGCATATGAATGATGAGCATTCAAAGGGAGATGGCTAAGAACTGAAGTTCTTGCTTTTGCCTAGCCTGTCATACCCCTCATTTAGGGCACAGCCTTCATCTTCACCAAATACAGAAAGAGTCCCTAAAATTAAGTCCTTTTTTAAAAGTCTAATATTGCTTTCTTAATATATATATAAATTATTTTTCTAGAATACCAGTAAAACCAAGTAGGATCAAAATGAATATTTATTTCTTAAAATTAGCATGTGCATAGCAAATCCCCTATTTTTAAAATCTTAAAAAGTTAAGAAAAATTGCATTTTAAATATAAACTTTTAATATTTTTCAGACTCATCTGTTTCTTAAAATTGAATTTATATTCAGAACCCCAGAGAAGAAGCAGTATTTGAGGCAATGAGCATTAGGAAAACATATAATTATTGCTTATTGAAGTTATTTTTGTTTTCTCAGCCTTCTTGTTAACCAACTGAGGATTTTTGCCTCCTGGTGAGACAGGTTTAAAATCAAGCATCTTGCTAACACTGATAAACAAATGAATGTTTAACTCAAGAACAAGCCTAAGGGAATAGAACATAGTGTTTGGGTAGCTTTATGTATATTGAAACATGTTGACCCATATTTTTCCCAATAAGGAATAAATATAGACTGCAGTCTGTCTTCAAATTGTCAATGTGAATGTTATCATTATTTTGAGCAACACTAAGCCAAGCCACTAGAGTTGTGTTTGTGTGTATGTGTATGTGTGTTCCTTGGTTACTAATGAAAATCTACTGATGTGAACACTGGATGTGTAAATAAGTTAGTCAACAAGCAAGCAAACAAATAAACAAAACAGTCCCTTCTCCCACTCAAGAAGATCACATCTAATGGGACAGATAACACACAAATATCTGCATACAGGATATCTATTTGTCTATCTTAAATGTATATATATATGAGTGTGTATGACAAATCTTAGATAATCTCATGAGATTACCTTTATCTTCTCTCTTCTTCCTTTTCTTTCTCCCCTCTTCTCTCATCTATTACCCTAATTACCTTCCTATCCAATGCCCCGTAGCAGATGATTTTGTCTCTCTATTTCTGATACAATTGAAGTCATTGGATATATATATATATATACATACATACATATATATATATATATATATCTTCAGCTCTCCTTTATTCCTAAACACTTCTTAAAGCTTCAATTTACATAAATAGAGGTGTTCCTGCTCTTGACCACTACTCTCTCACTGTACTCAGTCACATTCAGGCCTCTTTCTACCATGACCTTGTTCCATCCTTATTCCTTGCTCTTATACCCTTTTAATCTTTCTCTCTCTATTGGTTTCTCTCCATTTATCTGAAAATATTTAGGTCTTCCCAATTGTAAAGCAAACAGACAAATAAAACCCACCCTTTTAAAATTATATATATATATATATATATATATTTACATATATATATATATGTAAAGAAATGAACGTAGCATATATTGATTTATATTCAGTTTCTTTAGTTCTTTTTCTGGGTGCATGGCATTTTCTATCCAAAGTCTATTGGGATTGCTTTGAATCACTGAACCACTGAGAAGATCCATCTTTCATAGTTGATCATCATACATTCTTGTTGTTGATTTGTACAATGTACTCATGGTTCTGCTTGTTTCACTCAGCACCAGTTCATGTAAATCCAAGCCTTTCTAAAATCAGCTTATAATTTTTTTATAGAACCATAATATTCAATTACCTTCATATACCACATCTTGTTCAGCCTATTCCAATTGATGGGCATCTACTAATTTTCCAATTCTTTGCTACCACAAAAAGAGCTCATTTTTGCTCATGTGGGTCCTTTTCTTCCCTTTAATATTTCCTTGGCATATAGACCCAGAAATGGCACTGCTGGGTCAAAGGGTATGCACAACTTTATAGCTCTTTGGGCATAGTTCCAGATTGCTCTCCAGAATGGTTGGATTATTTCATAATTCCACCAACAATGCATTACTATCCCAGCTTTCCCACTTCCCTTCCAAAATTTATCATTATCTTTTCCTGTCATCTTAATCTGAGAGGTATGAGATAGTACCTCAGAGATGTTTTAATTTACATTTATCTAATCAATAGTGATTTAGCAGTTTTTCATGTAAGTAAAGATGGATTCAATTTCTTCATCTGAAAATTCTATTCATATCCTTTGACCATTTGTCAGTTGGTAAATGATCTGTACTCCTATAAATGTGACACAGTTCTTTATATATTTTAGAAATGAGACCATTATCAGAAACACTGGCTGTAAAATATTTTTTCTCAGATTCGTACTTCCCTTTTAATGTTGTTTCTGTTGGTTTTGTTTGTGCAAAACAGTTTTAATTTAATGTAATCAAAGTTGTCCATTTTGCCTTTCATGGTGTTCTCTAATTCTTCTTTGGTCATAAATTCCTGCCTTCTTCAAAGATCTCATAGGTGAATTATCTATCCCTTCCTCTCCTAATTTGTCTATGGTATCCTAATATGCCCAAATTATGTACCCATTTTAACTTTATTTTGGTATAGGATATGAGATATAGATATATGCTAAATTTCTGACATAGAATTTTCCAGTTTTCCCAGAAATTTTTGTCAAATAGTGAGTTCTTATTACAAAAGTTGGAGTTGGCAGTTTATTAAATAGTTTATAGATTATATATATATATATATATATTATATCTATTATATGGATTATAATAGTTCTTGATTATTGTGTCTTGTGTGTCTAATTTATTCCACTGATCCACTATTCTATTTCTTTGTCAGTACCAAATGGTTTTGATGACTGCTGCTTTAGAATATAGTTTTAGGTTTGGTGCTGCTAACTCACTATCCTTTGTATTTTTTTCCATTAATTCCATTTTTTTTTGTTCTTGCAGATGAAATTTGTTATTATTTTTTTCTAGTTGCATAAAATATTTTTGGCAGTTTGATTATCATGGCACTGAAAATATAGATCAATTTAGGCAGAATTGTCATTATTATTAGATTTGTTCAGCCTAGATGTGAGCAATCGATAATTTCCTAATTGTTTACACCTGACTTTATTTGTGTGAGAAGTGTTTTTTTTTTTAATTTTATTCATATAGTTCTTGGGTTTGTCTTGGCAGCTAGACTCCCAAGTATTTTATTTTGTCTATAGTAATTTTAAATGGAATTTCTCTTCTATTTCTTGCTCATGTACTTTGTCAGTAATATAAAGAAATGCTAATGATTTGTGTGGGTTTATTTTATATTCTGCAACTTTGCTAAAGCTCAGATTTTTGGATGATTTTCTAAGGTTCTCTAAGTATATCATCATATCATCTGCAAAGAGTTATAGTTTTATTTCCTCATTGCTTATTCTAATTCCTTTAATTTGTTTTTCTTTTCTTTTGACTAAAGCCAACTTTTCTAGTACAATATTGAATAACAGTGCTGATAGTGGGCATCCTTGTTTCACCCCAATCTTATTGAAAATGTGTCCAGCTTCTTTCTCTCTATTACAAATACTGCTTGCTGATGGTTTCAGATAAATACTGTTTATTATTTGAGGAAAGCTCCCTTTATTCCTATGTTCTCTAGTGTTTTTAATAGGAACAAGTGCTATATATTGTCAAAAGCCTTTTCTGCATCTATTGATATTATCACATGATTTCTGTTTACTTTGTTATTGATAGGGTTGATTATGGTAATAGTTTTTTTTCTGATATTAAACCAGCCCTGCATTCCTGGTATAATTCCCAGTTGATCATAGTGTATTATTCTACTGATAAGTTGTTGCTAATATTTTATTTAAAAATTTTGCATCAATATTCATTAGATAAATTGTTCTGTAATTTTCTTTTTCTGTTTTGGCTCTTACTGGTTTAGGTATCAATGTCATATTTGTGTCATAGAAGGAATTTGACATTATTTCTTCTTTATCTATTTTTCCAAATAGTTTACTTAGTACTGGAATTAATTATGCTTTAAATATTTAGTAGAATTTACTTGTGAATCCATTTAGCCCTGAAGAACTGTTTCTTAGGGAGTTAATTAATGGCTTGTTCAAAGTCTTTTTCTAATATTGGAATATTTAAGTTTTTTTATTTTTTCCTCTGTTAATCTGGGCAATTTATATTTTTGTAAATATCCATCCATTTTGGTTAGATTGTCAAATTTGCTGCTATACAGTTGAGCAAAATAGCTCCTAATTATTGCTTTAATTTCTTTTTCATTGGTGATAAGTTAACCCTATTCATGTTGGATGTTGGTGATTTGGTTTTTTCTTTCTTTTTCTCTAATCAAATTAATCAAAATTATATATATTTCAGTTGCTTTTTCATACAACTAACTCTTCTTTATTACTGCAATAGTTTTCTTAGTTTGAATTTTATTAATCTCTTCTTTGAGTTTCAGAATTTGTTTTGGTTTTTAACTTGTTTTTTTTTTAAATTTGGTCTTTTTCTAGCTTTTTAAGTTGCATGCCTAATTCATTTATCTCTTCTTTCTCCATTTTATTCATGTAACTATTTATTCACATAACTATTTTTCCCTTAAAACTTCTATGGCTGCATCCCATAGGCTTTGGTATATTGTCTCATTATTGTTATTCTCTTGAATGAAATTATGGATTGTTTCTATAATTTATTGACTCATTCATTTTTAGAATGATTATTTAATTTCCAATTGGTTTTTAGTCTATCTTTCCCTGGCCCTTTACTGAATATAATTTTTATTGCATTGTAGTCTGAAAAGGAAGCATTTACTATTTGTGCCTTTCTGCATTTGATTGTGAGGTTTTTATGCCCTAATATATGGTCATTTTTTGTGTAGGTGCCATGTATTGTCAAAAAAAGAGTCTATTTTCTTAATGTCCCTATTTAATTTTCTCCAGAGGTCTGTCATATCTAGGTCTTTTAGGATTCTATTAATCTCCCTAATTTCTTTATAGTTGTTTTGTGGTTAGATTTTTCTGATTCTGAGAGAAGGTTGAGGTTCCCCACTAACATATTCTTGCTGTCTATTTCTTCATGTAACTGGCTTAAAATCTTCTCTAGGAATCTGCTGCTTTGCCACTTGATACATACACATTTAGTATCTTACTAATTCATTGTTTAACTGTACCAAGATGTACTTTCTTTCCTTATATCTTTTAATAAGATCTATATTTTACTTTTGCTTTTAGATCAGAATAACTTCTACTTTTTGTCAAAACCTCATCTGAAGCATGATAATTTGTTCCAATCTTTTACCTTTACTCGGTATGTCTCTGTGTCAAATGTGTTTCTTGTAAACAATATATTGTAGGATTCTGTTTTTTAATCCACTTGGCTATTTATTTATGTTTTGTTATGGGAGAGTTCATCCCATTCACATCCTCCATATTATTGTCTTCCTTGTATATACTTTTGTTCTCTCCACCATGTCCTTATTCCTATTTTTTTACTCACCCCACTCACTACCTTACCTTCTATCATTTCTTTCCCTTTCTCTTACCTTTTCCCCCCTACTATTTCTGCTCTCCCTTCTGCCCTCCCCCTCTCTTTTCTTTCCTCTTTCTCCTCCTACTTCTTTATAGGGTTAGATAAATTTCTATACTTAATTGAATGTTTGTTATTCCATCTTAGAACAAAATCTGATGAGATCAAGCTTCAGACAATGCTCCTCACCCTCCCTTTTCACCCTCAATTGCAATAGGTTTTTTTGCTTCTTCATGTGAGCTAATTGTCTGATTACACCTCCTCTTTCAAGTATAGATCTTTTCCCAGTCCTTAATATGTTTTTCCTTGATGTCATCACTTCAGAGTCTATTCAGAATCACATCCTTAGTCCATATTATGCCTCCTCTGACTGCTCGTGACAGATACTGTTCTCAGAGTTACAGATACCACTTCTCATCTAAGTCTGTGAACAATTTAACCTTTAAATAATATATATATATATATGTGTGTGTGTATATGCATATATATGCATATATATATATATGTATATATATATATATATATATAATTTTCCCTTGTTTACTTTTCTATGCTTCCTGCGAGTTCTGTGTTGGCAGATTAAATTTTCTCTTTAGTTCTGTTATTTTTCAATAGAAATGATTGGAAGTCTCCACTATATTGAAGCTCCATTCCCTTCCCTGAAAGCTGATGCTGAGTCTATCTGGGTAGTTAATTCTTGATTCTAACCTGAGGTCTTTGCCTTCTGAAATGCGGTATTCCAGGCCCTTTGATCCTTTATTGTAGAAACTGACAAATCCTGGATAATCCTGGCTGTTATTCCTTGCTATTTGAATTGTTTTTGTTTGGCAGCTTGCAGTATTTTTTCCTTGAGGTTATAATTCTGGAGTTTAGCAACAATGTTCCTTGGACTTTTCTCTGTAGGATTTCTTTCTAAAGGTGACTAAAGGATTCTCTCTATGTGTATATCCCCCTCTGTTTAGAGAATATCAAAACAGTTTTCCTTAATAATCTCTTGAAGAATGCTATCTAGGCTCTTTTTTTGGTCATAGTCTTCAGGTAGGCCAATAATTTTTAAATTGTCTCTTCCAGATCTATTTTCCAGGTCGACTGTTTTTTCCAAAGACGTATCTCACATTTTCTTCCAGTTTTTCTCATTTTTTAAAGTTTGTTTGACTAATTCTTGTTGTCTCACAATCATTAACTTCAATTTGCCTTGTTTTAGTTTTTAATTTGTCATTTTCTTCTTTTAGCTTTTGTAACTGTTTTTCTATTTGGTTAATTGTACCTTTGAAGGTATTTTCTTCAATTTACCCTTCCTTTTCCAAGCTATGGTCTCTCTCATATATAGCTCTAATTTCCTGTTTCATTTTTTTCTTCTAAATCTATTGTTTGCATTTTAAAATCTTTTATGAACCTTTCCAATAAACCTTTTGGTGCTTGAGACAAATTCATATTAATCTTTGATATTTCTTCTGTGAACATTCTGTCCTTATCTCAGTTTGTGTTTTGATCTGCCCTGTCACCACAGTAGCATTCTATGGTCAAGGGTTTTTTCTGTTTCTTGCTCATTTTCTTTACTTTTCTTTTGGTATTTCCTCTCTTTTTACTTTTATAGTTGAGCTCTGCTCTTTAGAAAGGGTGCTGTCCCAAGCTTACTGTGCAGCTCTGAGCCTTGGCTTTGAGCACAGGAGCCCCTTTGGTTTGCAGGGGATATCCTTGCCTTCTCTTTTCAGGAAACAGCCTGGTTTCCCAGAGTTTGCCTTCTGAGCTGGTACTGAAAACTGTTCCACTGATTTGCTCCTCTACTAAGCTGGGATTGAGTGTCTTAGTTGCTGATTTGCTGTGGTTAAAATCTTCTCACGGGATTTCCTAGAGTCTATCTGAGCTAGGCTGAACACCTTTTTCACCCCAATGAGACTGACTTTTTTTGATATTTTTCCAGTCTATCTTGAGCTATAGGTGGTTTTATTCCATCAGACTCTGTTCAGCAGCTTGGTTTCATGTGATTTTTGAGGGAAACGGGTAGAGCTTAAGCCCCTTCTTGGCTTCACTCCACCATCTTGAATGCTATCTAAACTATCTTAAATAGTTTTTTGTATAGTGCTTTACAAACCTGAGGTTACTAAATAGATATTTGCAATTTATTATCATTATTCATCTTTCCTTCAGGCAACTACAAATATTGGTTTTTATATCTATGGATTGAATCATGTTATTCTTCTAACTAAAATACTTCAGTTGATCCTGCTAGCTTAATAAATAAAGTCCAAACTTCTCTGCCTCTTATTTGAGCTCTCCACATTTTTGCATCCATTTTTCTTTCTATATTACTTTCTTCCAAATACTCTGTGACCCAGTTAATCTAGATTATGGTCTGATACTTAACCTGCAGTGACAGATGTTTGCATCTTTACATGAATTTTTCTATCCTTGGACTTCATCTCCCTCTCTTTGCCCCCATCTTTTAATGCACAAAACAAATGCTATTTTCTAAATGAAACTTTTCCTGACCCTACTCATAAGTAACTGCTTTTCCCAAAAATCTCTTGTTCTGTAATTCTCTCCTTTACTTTTTTTCTAAGTCTGAACGAATTGACATAGAGGTTTGTATCCTATGTGAGCATTGGGTATCATTTTATATTAAAGATTTTAGGAGCATGTTTATTATAAAAAAGGAGCAGGGGTCTGCTTTGTGATTACACAGTCATTATTAAAATATACTCTTGAGTTTTCTTTACAGTGGTAATGGACCACACAGGGCCATTAATCAATTGATTGATTAAGTAGTCCTGTACAGTCCATTACAATGCTAAGGAAATCTCAAGAGTATCTATTTATAATGGTGAGCCCTATGTTAAGCAGAGTTGGGCCTCATTTTCTACTACAGCCATGTTTCTAAAAAATTGAATGCATTTTTAAAGGATAAATGGAATGATTTAAAATGCATTGGGGTGGTAAATGAAATCATACTTTAAATTCAGTAGGAAAGCCTGTTATTAAAGATTTTTTTAATGAAAAGCCCCTTTATAAAATGAATGATAACTAACATATAATATTTGTGATTTTTACTTAGTAAAACATCCTTCCTGATCCTTGATTTCCCCATTTGTAAAATGAGTACATTGTACTAGATGCTCTCTGAGGTCTTTCTAGGTTCTAAATTTGTGATCTCTAATTTTTTTCCATATTCATTTGGATTTTCATTAATCCCATTTACTTGAGTCAAAGAGCTTTTTTCAATATTATTCACATGGTGGTAATATCTTTTGCCACAGTATAAAATTTCAAGTAACAACGACAGATTCCATATAATCCCAGTGAGTTGAGTCCTCATATAATTCCCTTTTCACTACACTAAGGATAACTCTAATTGGTTATAAGGCTTTTCTCAAATACTATAGACTCAAGCTCCATTCCACTGTGTTCTCCTCAGGACCAGCCATCAATAATGAGTACTAAAGTATAATTTAACTAATTATTCACAATTTTCACAAAGTGATATTTGCTGAGTAGACAATGCTAAAATAAAGTGTAAGGGAGTTCAAACTTAATGCAGTTATTACAAAGTATCTTCTACAAATAGGTTCCCTTCTTAAGGTTGATAGACACATTTTTGTCCCTACTTTTATGACAAAATATATTGGCCATAGGAGAAATCCATTGCTGGTCTAGGTCACTGTTGCTTTTCTGAGTTTTTAGCATATGAGGTTTGCCTGTCCACAAACTGGTCACGGACTGAAGCTCACAAGGTTCTGGTTGTTCTCCCAACATTTTGAAGCTAACAAGGTCATAGCCTAATTGAATACATTTCCAACATTCCTTCATATAAAGCATTTAAGAATAGATATTTTAGGATCAGAAACAATAGAACCATATACTTTTGGCTTCCTGTTGATGCATATGAAGAGATTATGTTGCCAGCACTAGCTCTGTCCCCCACCCCAGATTTTTTTCTTCTTCACTTGAATGGAACCAAGGAGGAAAGAGAAATGAGTTGTCCCTGTTTTTGTTTGTTTGTTTGTTTGTTTTTATACACACCTAGGTCAGTTTTAGCAGGTAACCAAAAAAGCAAGCAATTAGCCTAGAAATAGAATTTCTCCACATGTCCCAAAATCTGGGAGTAAGCGCTTTCCATTATATCTGCCTAAAAGCAAGTTTACCCCACCTCCCTTTGAGTGAATGGACTTTGAGCATGGCAGGTAGAAAGCTGAGCATACTTGAAGGGTGAGTTTCTCATTGGCCATTCCCATATTTCCATTATAATAAGGGCAGATTTTCCTCTTTCTTTGAATGTTAGTTTCTTCCCTAAGAAAATAAGGAACCCAGCCTAGGTAATTTCAAAGGTCACTTCTAATTCTCAATTTTTTATTATTTTATATATATATAGAAAGTGACATAGAATCTACAAACCAACTTCCCATGTGGCCATGGGCTTTTTTTAAAAAAAATCTAATTCATTAGATATAACTATCCCCTTAGAAAAATGGCCAGTTTGTCCATGGTTGAAATGTGAAAAGAACTGCTGGTTCATAGCTTTTTCAGCCATATCCACTCACAGGGATAAACAACACCATTAGCAACAGCAGCTTTCAGTATAGAGGACAAGAATATAGATGCTTTATTTTTCTATTATACCAGGGATAGGATGATTGCATATTTCTCAAAACACATTTTGACAGTGGTGCATTTTTTTAATGCCAGTATTTATGCTCTTCAATAAAATATGAAACTTAAAGTGGTTTCTGAATAGAGAGCCAGATTTTTAGGTTGCCAATGTCATTATGGTTTAGAATTATCTAAACATATCAAAAAGATGTTTTTGTAGCACTTGGTATTTGTGTGATTCTTTATATTGCATTCATCATACAATATCTGTTTTAGTATGAAGTTCAAAAGCAACAGAATAGAACTTGTTTGTTTTTCAAGAATTTAATTTCTCAACCATGTTTAAAGTATCATTTTATAAATATCACATTGGCTTTACAAAAGTACAGTAAATCTTCTCTCCATTGGCTACCTAGACAGCTACATAAAATATGATGACAAGCTTTGAACAGATGGCTTCCAATTCATTTTCTAACATTCTTTCCTATTATTGTCATGTTGTTATTGTTGAGTTGTTTTTCACTTGTATCTGATTCTTTGTGACCCATTTAGGATTTTCTTGACAAAGCTTCTGAGGTGATTTGGCATTTACTTCTCCAGCAGAGAAGTGAGGAAATGAGGAAAATGAGGCAAACAGGATTAAATTGCTAAATGTCCCAAAGCTAGTAAGTGTCTGTGGCAAGATTTGAACTCAGAAAGATGAATCTTCCTTAATCCAGACCCAAAATTCTGTCCACTGTGCAACATAGCTGCCTCATAAAAAGCTAATATTCCTCATTACTTGGAGCTTGCCATATGATTGAATATTTATTTTCATACCCATTGTTGTTGTGTTGCTTTACTCATGTCTGATGCTTTGTAACCAAATTTAGAGTTATCTTGGATAAGATACTGTAATGGTTTGCATTTTCTTCTTAATATTTTATGGATGAAGAAACTGAGGCAAATAGAGTTAAGTGACTTGCCTAGGATCACAGCTATTAAGTGTTTGAACTCGTAGAGAGGAGTCTTCTTAATTTCCAATTCCACCACTTCACTTCTTAGCAGCATATTGTTATGTATGTGTAATTAAAACCTCATCTCAATGAATAACTAATCATAACTCCATGTTGACATAGTATTTTGAAGAGTACATAATACTTTATATGCATTCTTTCATTTGAGCCTTACAGTATCTGAGCCCAACTACTTCAGGTGATAGTCTCTGCATTTAAGGTAAAGAAACCGTGACTCAGAAAAACTGAATCTGTGATCAATAAACTAGTAACTTCAGAGATGAATTTTTAAAAAATTAACAATAGCTTTTTATTTTCAAAATACATGCAAAAATAGTTTTCAATACTCGCCCTTGTAAAAACTTGTGTTCCAAATTTTTCTCCCTCCTTTCTCATACCCTCTTCCCTTGACAGGAAATAATACAATATAGATTAAGCATGTCCATTTCTTCTAAACATATTTTCATGTTTATCATGCTGCACAAAAAAATCAGATCAAAAAGGAAAAAAAAAGAGCGACAAAAAGCAAGAAACAACAATAAAAAGGTGAAAATACTATGTTGTGATCAACATTCAGTTCCCATCGTTCTCTTTATTGATGCAGATGGCTCTCCATTACATGTTTATTGGAATAAACCTGAATTACATCATTGTTGAAAACAGCCAAGCCCATAACAACTGATCACCCCATAATCTTGTTGCTGTGTACAATGTTCTTTTGCTTCTACTTCACTTAGCATCAGTCCATGCAAGTCTCTCCAGTCCTTTTTGTGATTGCTTCTTGTATAACAATATTTTATAGCATTCATATATCATAACTTATTCAGCCATTCCCCAACTGATGGGTTTTCAGGTCCTTGTCACTACAAAAAGGGCTGCTACAAACATTTTTGCATATATAATTTTTCCCCTTTTTAATGATCTCTTTGGGATACAGATCCAGTAGAGACATTGCTGGATCAAAGGGTATCAGCATTGCTTTTCACAAGATTTGAATCAGTTCACAACTCCACCAACAATGTATTAATGTCTCAGTTTTCCCACATTCCTTCCAACATGTGTCATTATCTTTTCCTCTCATCTTAGCCAATCACAGAATTATGAAATGATAGCTCAGAGTTATCTTAATTTCCATTTCTCCAATAAATTGTGATGTAGAGCATTTTTTCATATGACTAGAAATGGCTTTAATTTCCTCATTTGAAAATTGTCTGTTCATATCTTTTGACCATTTATCAGTTGCTGATTGGCTTTTTTAAAAAATAAATTTGAGTTAATAATTTATATGTTCTAGAAATGAAGCCTTTATCATAACCCACGGATGTAAAATTTTCCCTTCAGTTTTCTGCTTCCCTTCTAATCTTGGCTGCATTAATTTTGTTTGTTCATTTTTTTAATTTATTATAATCAAAATTATCCATTTTGCATTTCATAATGTTCTCTAATTTTTCTTTAGCCATAAATTTCTTTCTTCTCCACAGATCTGAGAGGTAGACTATCCCTTATTATCTTGATTTGTTTGTAGTATCACCATTTATATCTAAATCATGATGCCATTTTGAATTTATCTTGGTGTAGGCTGTGAAAGGTAGGTCTATGCTGAGTTTCTGATATATTATTTTCTAGTTTTCCCAGAAATTGTTTGTAAAACAGTAAATTCTTATCCCAGAAACTCAAATTTAGGAGGTTATCAAATAATGGATTACTATAGTCATTGTTTATTGTGCCTGTGAACCTAACCTATTCCAATGATTGAATGCTCTGTTTCTTAGCCAATACCAAATGGTTTTGATGACCATTGCTTTATAATATAGTTTTAAGTCTGGTACAATTAGGTCACCTTCATTTGCATTTTTTCATTAATTTCTTTGAAATTCTTGATCTTTTGTTCTTCCAGATGAATTGTGTTACTATTTTTTTTTCTAGCTCTGAAAAGTAATTTCTTAGTGATTTCTTTGGCATGACACTGGAAAAAAAAAAGATTAATTTAGACTGAAGTGTCATTTTTATTATATTGGCTTGGCCTACTCATGAGCACTTGATATTCTTCCAATTGTTTATATCTGACTTTATTTGTGTGAAAAATATTTTGTAATTATGTTTATAGGGTTCATTACTTTCTCTTGGCAGGTAAACTCCCAAATATTTTATATTATCTATAGTTATTTTAAATGGAATTTCTTTTTGTATTTCTTGCTGCTGGACCTTGTTGGCACCATATAAAATGCTGATGATTTATGTGGATTTATTTTGTATCCTGTGACTTTGCTAAAGTTTTTAGCAGTCTCTAGTAGTTTTTTAGTTGATTCTCTAGGATTCTCTAAGTATACCATCATACTATCTACAAACAGTGATAATTTTGTTTTCTCATTACCGAATCTAATTCCTTCACTTTTTTCTCTCGTTGCTAAAACTAGCATTTCTAATAGAATATTGTTATACATCTATTAATATAGTCCTATGATTTCTGTTAATTTAGTTATTAATTGATAAATCATACTAATAGTTTTTCTAATATTGAATAAGCTTTGCATTCCTGGTATAAATCCTACTTGGTCATGGTGTCTTATACTGGTAATAACTTGCTGTATTCTCTTTGCTAATATTTTATTTAATATTTTTGCATCAATATCCATTAGGGAAATTGGTCTATAATTTTCTTCTCTGTTTTGATCTTACCTGGTTTAA
>JAJPUD010000426.1:128418-158379 GCA_023553655.1 Myrmecobius fasciatus | reverse complement strand
ATAAAAGGAATTTAGTGGGACTCCTTCTTTCTCTATTTTTCCAAATTTTATAGTATTAGAATTAATCATTCTTTAAATGTTTGGTAGATTTCACTTGCAAATCCATCTGGCCCTGGAGATTTTTTCTTAGGCAGTTCGTCAGTAGCTTGCTCTATTTCTTTTTCTAAAATGGGACTACTTAAGTAATTTATTTCTTCCTCTGTTAATCTTGATCATCTATATTCTTGTAAGTATTCATACATGTCACTTAGATTATTAGATTTATTGGCATATAGTTGAGCAAAATAGCTCCTAATAATTACTTTAATTTCCTTTTCATTGATGGTAAATTCACACTTTTCCAGAGGTAAATTTTGAACCATATGACAAAATCATACCTTTTAAATCTAGAATGGATTTTTAAAATTTCCTACTCCAACCCTTTTTTATTTTACAAATGAGGAAACTGAGCCTGATAGAGCTTAAAATGACAAGTCCAAGGTCAAATGTAATAAATCAAAAAATTTGAATCCAAGTCTTCTGATTGTAAATCCACTGTGCTATATTAGTTCCCACATGATTCTACTTCCTTGCCGAGCATTTTGCTCACATTTGTTCTCATTTGTGTTGATCTAAAAATCAGTAAGTCTTTTCATGCCAATGAGTATATAGGTTCAAAATACTCTATCAAAGCACTGAACATTAAAATACTTTTTTCTCTTCTAAAAATGTCAATTCAAATGAACACAAATGTCTTGCTTCTTAGTATTTTTTGTTTTTTTGGTGGACACCAAGTGAAGTCTTGATTAGTGTGACTAATAAATTCAGTGGATGTGACCACATGCATTCTAATTTATATCATTTAAAGTTATAAATCTGTAAAATATAATCTTTAAAGCATTTAAATAACCCAAATAACATTTTTAAAAATAAATATTTTATTATAAAATAAACTTTTGCCATATAATTTACTTATAAAATATAGTAAAAAAAATTCCATGAGGTTAATGGAAATCTTCAGTCAAATTCAAATAATGTGACTAATTATTTGAACAAAGTTTTATTCTATGTCTTTGAAATAAAATGATCAGATCTCATCTTCAAATCTTTTTTATAACTCATTTACTTCATTATTTCAAGGTTCTGTGCTTTTGTCAGGGTGGATATCCTCTACACTGAAGCAGAATGTAACCCTTCTGTTGATGTAGTAAATGGTCACTCACTGAATTGTCATGACTAAGAATATTCATCACCTTGTGGCTAGCCTTCTGGTGATGAGCCACCTCAATCTTAACTGAGCCAATCTTTTTTTATGGATGACAGATAGTCAGTCTATCATCTGGTCTGTCCTCAAAGCTTTTCCAGCTTGGCAAATCCTGATAGAATTTGTACTCTCCTGGCATAGCATTTGGGAATTTCTGCCATGAGACAGATTTAAGTAGGACTTTTATTGAAACCAGTGTCATCATAGTAAAAATTATATCTCAATACATGGTAGACAATTCCCATAACAGTAATATTACCCTTTTATTATTTTAGGTGTAATTTAGTAGAGGGGAGATTCCTCTAATCATTGGGAGTCCTGGGGATAGGTTCCTTCTTACGTATTTATATGATCCATGAGACTTAACTATTTGTTCTTCAATCTCCTCTGTAAAATTAAAATGATACTTCTCTGACAATTATTTCCTTCTGATCTTATATAAGAAAAAAGATATTAAAATATTCCAAACAATCACAGAGGCAGTTTCAATTAACAGAGATATGTTTTAATAGATAGGAAGTTGGCATAGGCTCAAATTCTCAATCAGACATAATGGCTAAGTGACCTTAGGTAGGTAACTTGACCTTTCGGTGCCTTAGGAAAATTTAAATTTATAAATTGGAGAACAGATGCCCTATGCAATGATAAAAGAAATCTATCACTGGAAGCTCCATTTACAGATGAAATAATAGATCTGTATTTTTTTTTTAAAGACAAACCTTAGAGCAATGGTAGTAGGTAGGGTTCATTGTTTCTTCAGTGAAAATAACAGGAAATAGATTCATAAACCTTTTATGACCCTATTTTCTTTATGAATACAGTAGTAGTATAGTAAAAATGAAGAGAATTTGGAATTCCAGCATATGTAATCTGTGTGCATAAATATGCATATATATGTATGCATGCAAATTTCTATATGTACATATATTCTTGTATCTCCCAAATGTTTCAGGGATATAATGAAATAATGTCAGAAGACTGCTTAAATACAACAATGAAAGAAAAAAATACTATGTTTTAAAATAAGGATAAAGGAATAATCCTCATCAGAAAGTCATTTTAGGTTTACATGGGAATCCATGACCTGAGTGGAAATATGGCAGAGAAGTTTTAAGCAAAGATCAGTGGAGAGAAAAATAAAAAATGACACTGCCTTCATCAAGTGAAATTGGTTTTGGCTTGGCTCTTGGGAGTTGGGCACTTAGACAACAATTGGTGATTATTGTGATTCAGAAACTGAATGAGAGGCTAGGTTTCAGGTATGGTGGCAAGTAGTAATTGGAAGCATTAGGTTGGTGTTTGGTCAGATCCAGACTGGAAGGCTCTGACTGGGTCAACAAAGAAGCCTTTTCATTAGTCCCTCAGCCTTCAGACTCTTCTTTGTTCAAACCATCCCATTTATATCTTCCAAAATAATGCATAGGCATATCTGAAAATTTCATTTCCCTTCTCCAAAAGTTCACAGATTTCATGTTTCCTATAAGGATAAAATAGAAATTCTTTGGGCTGTCATTGAATGACTGGCTTGAGGACTTAGATTAACTAGTCAATAAATACTTTAGTCAGATTTAGTAATTATTTACAATACCTCCTGGTCTGTCTTTCATTTGTGCATTCACACAGGTTAACTGGAAAGGAACCTTTCCACAACTCTGTCCATTTGCATTCTTTTTACTTTCAAGATAAGGCTCAGGTATCCTCTCCTCTATAGTTTCCCTAATCTTATCAAACGGAAATGATTACTCTGTTCCCCAACTTTTTAAAGCACCTTTTTTTCTAAACTTTTTTTAAATTAAAGTATTTTATTTTCAAAATATATACATGGATAATTTTCAACATTCACCCTTACAAAATCTTATGTTACAATTTTTCCCCTCCTTTTTCCCCAACCGCTTCCCTAGACAGCAAGTAGTTCAATATATGTTAAAATGTGCAATTCTTCTATACCTATTTCCACAAATATCATGCTGCACAAGAAAAATCAGATCAAAAAGAAAAAAAAGTGAAAAAGAAAACAAAATGCAAGCAAACAAAAACAAAAAAAGTTAAAATACTATGCTGTCATTCACACTTAGTTCCCACAGTCCTTCCTCTGGGTGCAGGTAGCTCTCTTCATCATAAGACCATTGAAACTGGCCTGAATCATCTCATTGTTAAAGAGAGCCAAGTCCATTAGAATCTATCATCATATAATCTTGTTGTCAGTGTGTAGAATGATCTCCTGGTTCTGCTCATTTCACTTAGCATCAGTTAATGTAAGTCTCTCCAGGCCTCTCTGAAATCATACTGCTGATCATTTCTTATAGAACAATAATATTCCATAACATTCATATACAATAACTTATTCAGTCATTTTTCAACTGATGGGCATTCACTCAGTTTCCAGATTCTTGCCACAACAAAAAGGGCTGCCAAAAACATTTTTGCACATGTGGGTCCCTTTCCTTCCTTTAAGATCTCTTTGGATATAAACCTAATAGAAACACTGCTGTATCAAAGGGTATATACAGTTTGATAGCCCTTTGGGCATAGTTCCAAATTGCTCTCCAGAATGGTTGAATCATTTTACAACTCCACCAACAATGTATTAATGTCCCAGTTTTCCATCATGCCCTCCAACATTCATGATTATCTTTTCTATCATCTTAGCCAATCTGAGAGGTAGGTAGTGGTACCCCACAATTGTCTTAATTTGAATTTCTCTGATCAGTAGTGATTTAGAGCACCTTTTTCATTTCATTTTCATTTTAATACCTTCATCTGAAAATTGTCTGTTCATATATTTGAGTATAAATTGGAAAATTGCTTGAATTCTTATAAATTTGAGTCAGTTCTATATATATTTTAGAAATGAGGTCTTTATCAGAACCCTTGAATGTAAGTTTTTCTCCCCAGTTTATTGCTTGTCTGAATTGATTTTGTTTCTTTTTAACTTAATATAATAAAATTTAATATAATCAAAATTATCTATTTTGTATTCATTAATGTACTCTACTTCTTTTTGGCCACAAATTCCTTCCTTCTGCACAAATCTGAGAAGTAAACTATCCTTTGTTCTTCTAATTTGCTTATAATATCACTATGTCTAAATCATGAACCCATTTTGACCTTATCTTGGTATACAGTGTTAGGTATAGGTCAGTGCCTAGTTTCTGCAATATTAATTTCCACCTTTCCCAGCAGTTTTTGTCAAATAGTGAATTCTTATCCCCAAAGCTGGAGTATTTGGGTTTGTTAAACATGAGATCACTACAGTCGTTGACTAATTTATCCTGTGAATCTAATCTATTCCACTTATTGACTATTCCATTTCTTAGCCATTACTAAATGGTTTTGCTCACCACTGCTTTATAATTTGGTTTTAGGTCTAGTACAGATAGTCCACTTCATTTGCATTTTTTCATTAATTCTCTTCAGATTCTTGATCTTTTGTTTTTCCAGATGAACTTTGTTATTATTTTTTTAGCTTTGTAAAGTGATTTCTTAGGAGTTTGATTGGTATGTCACTAAATAAGTAGATTAGTTTAGGTAGCATTGTAATTTTTTATATTAGCCTGCCCTACCCATGAGCCCTTGGTATTCTTCCAGTTGTTTAGATCTGACTTTATTTGTGTAGAAAGTGTTTTGTAATTGTGTTCATACAGTTCCTGACTTTGCCTTGGCAGGTAGACTTCAAAATATTTTATATTATCAACAGTTATTTTAAATGACTCTTTTTATTCCTTGCTGCTGGACTTTGTTGGTAGTATATTAAAATGCTGATAATTTCTGTGGATTTATTTTGTATCCTGCATTTTTGCTCAAGTTGTGAATTATTTCTAGGATCGTTTTAGTTGATTCTCTTGGATTTTCTAAGTATACCATCATATCATCTGCAAAGAATGATAATTTGGTTTCCTCATTACCTAGTATAATTACTTTCTTTTTCTTCTCTTTTCTTCTCTTATTTCTAATGCAATATTGAATAGTAATGTTGGCAAGATTGTTTCACCCTTGATACTTTTTTTTTTTTTTTTTTTGCTGAGGTAATTGGAGTTAAGTGACTTACCCAGAGGCACACAGCTAGAAAGTGTTAAGTGTCTGAGATCAGATCTGAATTCAGTTTCTCCTGACTTAAGGGCTGGTGCTCTATGCACTGTGCCACCTAGTTGCCCCTTCACCACTGATCTTACTGGGAATAATTCTAGTTTATCCCCATTACATATGATGCTTGCTGATATTTTTAATTGGATGTTATTGATCATTTTAAGAAAAACTCTTTTTTATTCCTATCTTCTCCAGTGTTTTTGTTTTTGTTTATTTTGTTTTGTTTTGTTTTGCTAAGGCAATTGGTTTTAAGTGACTTGCCCAGGGTCACACAGCTAGGAAGTGTTAAGTGTCTGAGGCCAGATTTGAATTCAGGTCTTCCTGACTTCAGAGCTGGTAGTCTATTCACTGCGCCACCTAGCTGCCCCTGAGATTTTAGTTGGATTTTTTTTTGTTTTTGTTTTTTGTTTTTTGCTGAGGCAATTAGGATTAAGTGACTTGCCCAGAGTCCACCTTGCCCACCTTGCCCACCTAGCTGCCCTTCTCTCTAGTGTTTTTAAATGGTATTGGAATGAGTGTTGGATTTATTGCATCTATTGAGATAATCATGTGATTTTTGTTAATTTGGTTATTGATATTTTCAATTATGCTAATAGTTTTCCTAATATTGAACTCAGCCTGGTATTCCTGGTATCAATCCTATTTAGTCCTGAGAATAACTTGCTGTAATCTCTTTGCTAATATTTTATTTAAGATTTTTGCATCAATATTCATTACAGAAATTGGTCTATAATTTTCTTTCTCTCTTTTGACCCTACCTGGTTTAGTCATCAACACCATATCTATGTCTTTCCCTATTTTCCCAAATAGTTTGCATAGTATTTGAATTAATTGTTCTTTAAATATGTATAGAATTCACATATAAATCTACCTGGCCCTGTAGAGTTTTTCTTAGAAAGTTGATTAATGACTTGTTCAATTTCTTTTTTCTAAAATGGGAGTATTTCAGTAATTTCTCTCCACTTCTGTTGATCTGGGCAATCTATATTTTTGTAAGTATTTCTCCATTTCATTTAGATTATCAGATTTATTTCCATATAGTTGGGCAAAATAACTCCTAGTTATTATTCTAATTTCCTCTTCATTTGGTATAAAGTTATTCCTTTTCATTTTTGATACTAACAGTTTGATGTTCTTTCCTTTTTTATCAAATTAACTAAAAATTTATCTATTTTGTTGTTTTTTTCATAAGACCAACTCTTACTTTTGTTTATTTTCTTACTTTCACTTTTATTAATTTCTCTTTCTCTATTTTATGCAAGTAAGCATCTAGAGATGCAAAACTTCCCATAAGAACATCTTTGGCTACATCCCATAAATTTTGTTATGTTGACTCATTATGGTCATTTTCTTGGATGAAATTATTGATTGTGAGTAATATTTGTTGTTTCACCCAATCATTCTTTAGGATTAGATTATTTAGTTTCCAATTAATTTTAGGTTTATTTTCCTCTGGCCTTATATTGCATGTAATTTTTTATTGCATCATGATATGAAAAAAAATGCATTTATTATTCTGCCTTTCAGCATTTGATTTTGAAGTTTTTATGCCTTTTTAGCTTTTTATGCTTCTCTTGAGCTATGTATTTGAAGATCAATTTTTCTATTCAGCTCTGGTCTTTTCAGTAGAAATGAATGAAATTCACCTGTTTCATTGAAAATCCATCATTTTCCCTGAAATATAATGTTTAATTTTGCTGGCTTGATTCTTGGCTGCAATCCAATTTTCTTTGCCTTTTGCAATATCAGTTTCCAGGCCCTTCAGTTCTTTAAAGTATAAGCCACTAAGTCCAAGGTAATCCTGATTGTGGCTCTTAAATATTTGAATTGTTTCTTTCTGGCTGCTTGCAATATTTTCTCCTTGATCTGATAACTCTGAAATTTAGCTATGAGTTTCCTTGGAGTTTTCATTTTGAGGTCTCTTTCAGGAGTTGATTGGTGAATTCTTTCAATAGTTACTTTACCCTCTGGTTCTAGGATATCAGTCCAATTTTTCCTGATGATTTTCTGAAAGATGATTTCTAGGCTCTTTTTTCATCATGATTTTTAGAAAGTTCAATAATTCTTAGATTGTCTCTTCTAGATCTATTTTCCAGGTCAGTTGTTTTTCCAATGAGATATTTTACATTTTCTTCTGCTTTTTTCAGTTTTTGGAGGGTTTTTATTTTTTGACTGATTCTTGAAGACTCATTGAGTCATTCACTTCCATTTGTTCAATTCTAATTTTTAGTGAATAATTTTCTTTAATTAGCTCTTTTATCTCCTTTTGCATTTGGTCAATTGAATTTTTAAATTAGGTGTTTTGTTCATTGGATTTTTTTCCATTTCACAAATTATGTTTTTCAAAGAGTTGTTTTCTTTTTCTATTTCATAAAATCTATTTTGTAAAATCTATATGATTTTTCCATTTCACTAATCTAGTTTTAAGGAGTTTTCTTCAATAATTTCTGTTTTTCCTTTTCCAAACTTTCTTGCAAAGTTCTCGTTTCTTTCCCCATTTTTTTTCTGAGTCTTTTACCATTCTTTTTGAATTCCCTTGTGAGATGGAGACCAACTCATATCACCTTTTGGGGCTTTATCTGCAAATGATTTGCCTTTAGAATCCTCAGGGTCTGAGATCTGTTCTTCTCTTTCTCCATAAAAGTGATATATGATTAGAATTCTTTTTTGCTTTTTTGCTCATTTTTTGAAGATTAAAGTCTCTTAGGGCAAAGGGGAGATTGTCCCAAGCTTCCTTTATAAACAACAGCAGCTTTAGACTGCCCTGGGCCACTGCTCTCACTTCCAGTGTTGAATAGGCATGGTGAGGTCCCACATTATTCTTGGGTTGAGAGGCTCATTATTTGACTTTTTTATTTGTATTGAATGTCTCACAGTTAAACTGCTGAGACATTGGCTTGTAACCCGGAAATAGTAACCAATGCTGCTGTATTTTGGCTAAAAGACTCCAGGTAGATTCTCTGGTGGCCTGGATGCCATTCTGGCTCCCTGCACTGCACCTGTGCTCAGCCACCTCCCCACCCTGTGCTTGATTAAAATAGAACTTTTCTGAAGTTCTTATAAAATATTTTCTGCTGGAAACTTGTTACATTCTAAATATTTGTGAGTTCTGTCACTCCAAAACCAGTTCCAAGACTTGATCTGTTATTGATCTGAGGGATGCCAGGAGAGCTCAGATAAAGAGCAGGGCACTCTCCACAATCTTAGCTTTGCCCCACTTTCTGGACTTTTTCTTTGTATTTATCATGGTTTTTACTTACCCAAATTATATTAATGCTAAAAATGTCAAAAACTAGATAAGGTTGAAAAAAGTTTGGAATATAGGAGAGGTCTTCATGGTGGATATATGACTTCAATAGAATGCTAGACGTATTTGTGTATGTCTTCAAGGAAGTCCTGGATTCTAAGGGGGACCATGGTAAACATAATGCTGGTATCTGAATAATATTAGAAAAAAGACTACCTGAACAGGTGTGAGAGTTAATCCACCCAATTCAACATTACTAACTGAAAAAAAAACAACTTAAATAACATTATTAACAATGTTTTATAATATGAAAATTTTCACTTATTATAGCAAGAAAATTCCTTTAATGCTTTTTGTTTAAAAGGATGCTACTTATGTGTATATGTATGCATATATACATTTATATGTATATGTATACATATATGCATATATGTGTGTATATACACATAATTGTCTGTGTTATGCTTAAGCATCACATTATTTAGGAGACCTTTTTGTTCCTCCAGCTGCTAGTGCCTTCCCCTACGTTCTCTTATATTTACTTTATACATATCTTACATCTATTTATCTATCTATTTATGCAGTTTCCCCAATTTGAATGTAGGCTTATTGGGAATAGGTTCTATATCTCTACTTAAGGCTTCTGTTTGTAAACTTAAGACTTAACATGGTGCTTGTGAAACATCAAATATTCAATTCCTAATGATTGATGGAAATTAATGGAGAAATAGACCGTTTCATTATTCTGTTTATGGATAGTCAAATTCCACTATATTATCACATATGCTATTTTTAATGTATCCATATTTCATCTTATTAATAATGTCCCGAAGCTTCACTGACCTTGTTACCTGATTGAGGAGACTATTCTAAACTTACTTTCATGAGAGCACTATTAGATAATATATTATAAACTATTTGAGAAAAGGAGCTGTTTTTTGCCCTTTCTTGTCTAGCACATAGTACTGTTCCTGACATATGGTAGGCACTGAATAAATGTTGATTGACTCAATTTAACACGTGTCAAATACATATATTTTGAGATGTTCTTTACCCAGACCAACCTTGCACCTTGTTTTCCTAGAGTTAATTCCCTTAACTTTTGGTCCAAGAAACATACCATTCTCTGCCACTGCCTGGAGCTCATAATTGTCTGACAAATTCTTGCTCTTTATTCTCTAGTATTTTCTTACCTTGTATAGAGTGTAGTGATCAAAATAGTATATGTCCCAGCAAAGGTTTTCTAATACAATTTGGATAGGAGTAGTACTAAGATGTCTTACATGGAATACAGTTTTACCTCTTTAGCTTATGTGTAGACCTCATCACTAGCTCCATTTTGGTTTATGGCATATCCCTTCACACAATATTTGCTTCCATACTACTTTTCAGGTAAAAATTTCACATTTTTTTCTTTTCAAGGTCCTGTAACTTAGTACTCTGTTTAGTCTTTTAGAATTCCATCCCATTTATATGATTTCTTTAAATAAAAATTTATCCTAATTCTCTTTTTGAAAATAGCAGGTACCTTAAATTATTTTTGCACTTTCCCACATATTTTTATATATAGCCCATGTGATATAGTTCAGGATAGAATGTCACAATGTTCTTATTTTGATGGTCTTTTACTGAGAAACCTCTTGAGTGCATTTTTTTTGATAAGTTTAATGTTGTCTATCCATTTTCCCCTCTAGTTTTCACTGAATATGCTGGGTGCTATGTAAAGTAAAAGCATCCAATTTCTGCTATTTTTACTGATATCTAAAAATCAGTTAGAGTATCACAAATGATTAGGCCCTTTTAGTGTTAGTTTGAAGCAGCTTTATATTGACTGAAACTTGACTGTGCTACTTATAGCTGCAATTCCTTAATGATACATTATCACCATTGTGTGTTGCTGAATTTTCACCAATTCTTACCATATCAGCATGAAAATAAATTTTTATTCTCTCCAATGCACAAAGTATAAGCTAAAGGTTTGCTAGTGCAAGCAGAGAGAATGCCAGGCCTGAAGTCAGTAAGACCTGAATTCACATGTGATTTCAGACATTTATTAGCTATGTGATTCTGGGTAAAACACTTAACCCTTTTTGCCTCAGTGTTCTCATCTGCAAATGAGCCAGAGAAGGAAATGAAAAACCACTCCAGTTTCTTTAACAAAAAAATATCAGAGTCGGGGCAGCTAGGTGGCGCAGTGGTTAGAGCACCAGCCCTGAAGTCAGGAAGACCTGAGTTCAAATCTGGTCTCAGACACTTCCTAGCTGTGTGACCCTGGGCAAGTCACTTAACCCCAATTGCCTCAGCAAAAAGCAAAAAAAAAATATATATCAGAGTCATAAAGGGTTGGAGATAACTGAAATGACAGAAATAATAACAACATCAATTACTCAATCAGTAAACATTTATTTAGCAGTTACTGTTTGCCAGGTACCATGGCAGGTATGAGGGATTTGAATAAAACATCTCTAATCTCAATGAGTTTTTACTCTAATGGGAAAAGCTTAGAGGATATACATAAATAAATGCAGAATAATTAGAAAGGATAAATACAGGGTAGTTAAGAATGAAAGGCAGCAGTAGTTTGAAGGGGGAAGGAAAGGCTTCCTATGAAAGATAATTCTTAGCATACCTTTTTAAAGGAAAAGAGAGATTCCATGAGGTAAAGTAGAGAATAGAATACAATATAATCATTGCAAATGTTCAGCGCCAAGGAAACAGAAGGGATATGGAGTAGTCGTGTGAGAGGCAAAGACAGAAGGTCAGTCGGATTTGAATGATGAATACAGGAAGAGTATTGTACAATGGGACTAGAAAGGTATCTTGACATCATGTTATGAAAGTCTTTAAACACTGAAGAGATAAGATTATCTTGGAAACAACAGGGATCCACTAGAGTAGAGTGACATTTTAGATCTATGCTTAAAGAAAATTATTTTGCAATTTTGTGGAGGATGAACTCTAGTAGGAAGAGACCTGAGATACTAATTAGGAGGCCGTTGCAATAATCAAGGTAAACTGTAATAAGGCTTTCTATTAAGGTGCTAGTTATATGAGTATTGAGTTATTCTTTAACTTTTTAAATTCACCCCACACACCCTCATCTGACTAATCTTAAAATATTACCTTTCTCCTATTAACTCCTTCTGCTGAATATTATTAAGAATGCTTTATTGTCTGTAGGAAAAAATAAAAATTCTGTTTTCTGGCATTTAAAGATCTCTATAAGTAGAGAATACCTATCTATTTATAGGCAACTAGGCTCAGTGGGTAATCTGGAATCAGAAAGACTTAAGTTCAAATCTAGCCTCATAATTCTAACTAGCTGTGTGACCCACTGAAGTCCCACCTCAATTTCCTCAACTGTAAAATGGGAATAATAATAGCATCTGCCTTCCAAGACTATTATGAGAATCAAATGAGAAAATATTTGTGAAGTACTCAGCACAATGTCTGACATATACTAGATAATTTAAAAATGTTTGTTTTTCTTCCTTCCTTCTCTCCATTCCAGTTTATGCTTTGGTCAAATTAATGTACTCAACAGTTCCCTGAACAGAACTTTCCATTCTCTATTTGCTACCCCAAATTCCTTCTATCAAAATCCTATTGAGGCTACAGGGTTGAATGTCACTTCATACTTTAATCCTTTCCTTTTCTCCCAACTGGAAAATATATTTTCCTCCTGATTTTGTGTGTGTGTGCTTTATTTGGTTCCATCTTATAATTACTGACATAACTGAAATGGAACTTAGAGATCATTGAGTCTATTTTTTTCCCTTTTCAGAGAAGGAAATTGGAATACACAGAGATTAAATGCTATATTTGACTCAGGTTCCTGCCTCCTCATCTAATGTTCTTAACACTTGTCCAGGGAAAAGCTAAGTAGACAAACAAGTAATAAATCTTGTTTGTTGTTATTCTGTCATTTAGTCACACCTGACTTTTTATGACCCCATGAACCAAAGTATGACAGGCCCCTCTATCCTTCACTTTCTTTTGAAGTGAGAACAAGTTTCTTTTTTAAATTAATTAAAATTTATTATTTCCAAAACATATGCTATTTTTTTCAAAATCAACCCTTGAAAAACATTCCTCCTCCCTACCTCCACCCCTAGGTGACAAGTAATCCAATATATGTTAAACATGGTAAAAATATATGTTAAATCCAATATATACATACATATTTATACAAGTATCTTGCTGCACAAGAAAAATGAAATCAAAAAGGAAAAAAAATGAGAAAGAAAATAAAATGCAAGCAAACAACAACAACAAAAAAATGAAAATGCTATGTTGTTATCTATACTAAGTTCCCACAGTCCTCTCTTTGGAAGACTAGTCTGAATCATCTCATTATTGAAAAGAGCCACATAAATAAAAATTGTTTATCATATAATCTTGTTGTTGCTGTCTACAGTGATCTCCTGGTTCTGCTCATTTCTCTTAGCATCAGTTCACATAAGTCTGTCTAGGCTTCTCTGAAATCATCCTGCTGATCATTTCTTATAAAACAATAATATTCCATAACATTCATATACCATAATTTATTTAGACATTTTCAACTGATGGGCAGTTTTCACTTTCTTCCCACAAGAAAAAGGGCTGCCCCAAATATTTGTGCACATGTGGGTCCCTTTCCCTCCTTTAAGATCTCTTTGGCATATAAGCCCAGTAGAAACACTGATGGATTAAAGGGTATGTACAGTTTGATAACCCTTTGGCCATAGTTCTAAATCGCTCTCCAGAATGGTTGGATCATTTCACAACTCCACCAACAATGTATTAATGTCTCAATTTTCCCACATTCCTACCAATATGCATCATTGTTTTTTTCCTGTCATCCTAGCCAATCTGAGAGGTACCTCAGAGTTGTCTTACTTTGTGTTTCTCTGATAAATAATGATTTAGAACACCTTTTCATATGACTAGAAATGGTTTTAATTTCTTCATCTGAAAATTGTCTTTTCATATCCTTTGACCATTTATCAAATGGAAAATTCTTATAAATTTGAGTCAATTCTCTCTATATTTCAGAAATAAAGCCTTTATCAAATCCTTTCTATGTAAAAATATATTCTCAGTTCATTGCTTCTCTTCTAATCTTTTTCTGCATTATTTTTGTTTGTATAAAAACCTTTTAATTTAATATAATCAAAATTATCTTTTCTGTGTTCAGTAATGATCTCCAGTTCTTCTATAGTCACAAATTCCTTCCTTCTACACAGATCTGAGAGGTAAACTACCTATGTTCTTCTAATTTATGATGTCATTCTTTATGTTTAGATCATGAACCCATTTCAATCATATTTTGGTATACGGTGTTAGGTGTGGGTCAATTCCTAGTTTCTGTCATACTGGTTTCCAAGTTTCCCAGCAGTTTTTGTCAAATAGTGAATTCTTGTCCCCAGAGCTGGGATCTTTGGATTTATCAAATACTAGATTGCTGTAGTCATTAACTATTTTGTCCTGTGAACCTAACCTATTCCACTGATCAACAACTCTATTTCTTAGCCAGTACCAAATGGTTTCGATGACTGCTGCTTTATAATATAGTTTTAGGTATGGAACAGGTAGACCACTTTCAATGGCATTTTTTATCATTAATTCCCTTGAAATTCTTGATCTTTTCTTCTTCCAGATGAACTTTGTTATTATTTGTTCTAAGTCTGTAAAATAATTTCTTGAGAGTTTGATTGGTAGTGCACTAAATAAATAGATTAATTTAATTAGTATTGTCATTTTTATTATATTAGCTCAGCTTGCCCTTGAACACTTGATATTTTTCCATTTCATTAGATCTGACTTTATTTGTGTGGAAAGTATTTTATAGTGTTCATATAGTTCCTGACTTTCCCTTGGCAAGTAGACTCCCAAACATTTTATATTATTGGCAGTTATTTTAAATGGAATTTCTCTTTCTATTTCTTGCTTCTGAACTTTGTTACACATAAAAATGCTGATGATTTCTATGAATTTAGTTTGTACCCTGCAACTTTGCTAAAGTTGTGAATTGTTTGTTTATAGTTGGTTCTCTAGGGTTCTCTAAGTATACAATCATATCTGCAAAGAGTGATAATTTGCTTTCCTCTTTACCTACTCCAATTCCTTTAATCTCTTTTTCTTCTCTTATTGCCAAAGTAACATTTCTAATAGACTATTGCATACTAATGGTGATAGTGGACAATCTTGTTTCACCCCTGATTTTATTGGTAATGGTTCTAGTTTGTCTCCATTGAAGTATATCCAAGTTTATCATATTTGATCTTATTTCTTAGTTACTTGTGTACATATCTAATTTGATTAAAACTTGCTTTAAGGGAATCTGTATCAATTGTTCTTAGCAAATGCAATATCTGTCATGATGTTTTTGCACAATAACTATATGTGTGCACACAGTGTGTGTGTGTGTGTGAGTGTGTATAAAACATAGGTGACTCAGTAGATAGAGTGCTGAGCCTAGCGTCTGGAACACAAGTTCAAATCTAGTCTCAGACACTCACTAACTGTGTGACTCTGGACAGGTCACTTAACCTTATTTACCTTATTCCACTGGAGAAAGAAATGACAAATCACCCGAGTTTCTTTGCCAAGAAAACCCTATGGGCAGTATGGATATGATATAGTCCATGGGTTCACAAAGAGTTGGACACAACTGAATGCCTGACAACTATGTAACAAATATTTGTTGGATTACAATAATAATTAATAATTTGTGTAACAATAATATTAATATTGCAAATCTTGTCTCTGACACTTAGTAGCTTTGTGACCCTGTTAACCTGAGTTTGTTCATCTGTAAAATGAACTGGAGAGGAAAAAAATGGCCAACCTACTAGAGTCTCTTTGCCTAGAAAGTCCCAAAGAGGGTTATGAATATTGGACATGTCTGCAATGATCATACAACAATAACAATAATAGTAGCTAGGTTTTCCATAGCACTTTAAGGTTTGTAAAACATTTTATAAATATCTCACTTTAAACTCACAAATATCCTGGAAAGTTGATGCTATTTTTATCCTCATTTTACAGATGAGGAAAGTGAAGCCAGATTTGAATTTTTCCTGTCTTCAGGTTCAGTATCTATTCACTATATCACCTAGCAGTCTAAAGTAGCTAAAAGGTTCACTAAAAGCTTATATTAAATATTTGCAAAGTACTTTCTTCATAACGACCTTGTGTAATAGATAGTGATGGTATTTATTATTCCCATTTTACAGATAAGGGAACATAAATTTCCAATAAAGTGACTTGCCTGAGGTGATACAACTAACAACTTCCTGAGACAGTATTAGAGCCCAGTAAATTAATTTTAGGTTCAGCATTCTCTCAACAATAACAAGATACCTATGACAATCATATTCTGCCTTGTATTGTATCCATCATCTTCCCTACTCACCTGTCATCTCCTTAAGGTCAGGGACTGTGTTTTTTACATTTCATATTATCTGTAGAGCCTCAAACATAGTGGGTACACAAATATTTGTGGGATATTAAATGATTTTGAACATGTTGATAGAAATGCTCATTCAGTAACTAATTTTGGTCCTTGTTAAAATAGAAAAAATGAGAAATGTCTGAATTACTTCAGATTAAATAAAATGGCTGTTGAAATACATACTGTGCCCAGGAAATCCAGTTGCTGTTTACATCTGAGCCTTGCTCATTTAAATATCTAAGGAAAGATATTCATCATAAGAAGGAAGTATGCTATTTTCAACACATGCAAATATGAACAACACAGATGTCAGAGTAATAAAAGAACACTGTTAATTCTTCACTAAAAATGTTATTTTTCTGTGTCTGCAGACTGTCAGTGATATTTACTAACACATTTGTCTCTTTTGCAGCATGCAATTGTCATGGGAAGGCAGGAGAATGCTATTATGATGAAAATGTTGCCAGCAGAAATCTGAGCTTGAATATCCATGGAAAGTACATTGGAGGTGGTGTATGCATTAACTGTACTCAGAATACCACAGGCATCAACTGCGAGACTTGTATTGATGGCTTCTTCAGACCCAAAGGGGTAATGTATGATTTACTCTCACTTTTGTGAGCTATACATATACCTTTTGCTTGGACAAAGAGCCATTAAATAGAAAAGAATTATTTTTGAATAGAATCTTCTACAAAGTTTAGCTTTGCATTCTGACAACTGACTAGGTAAATTTCACAGTTCAAAATGTTAGAAAATAAATGTTTGGGTGATATGAAAACAAAATAGTCTTGGTAAGAAAAATGTACTCCAGGTGAAGGTCTCTAGTTGTATCTCAGTTTGAATTACAATGGAATGGAGTCAGCATGAGCTCTGACATGGAAAGCAAGGAAGCATTTTTTTGTTGTTGTTGTTGTTGCTGTTGTTTGTTTTTGGGTAGAATTGATGAGGGAGAGGGAAGGGTCTAACTTAAGAAAAACTTTTTTTCTTTTCTTTTTTTTTGGATCATAGCATTTATAACTACAGTAAGCTAATGAAATGTAGGCCTTAATACCTACTGTGAATTTCTAAGAAAATTTGAAAACTTATCAATATATAGAATCTTCTAATTTCCCCTTTGAAAGGGAATTTCGTGGGGAATATTAATTTGAAAACAATTTAAGAGACTTGAATTACAGAAATCTTCCAGAAGAAATATTCAAATAAATATTAAGATGCATCAGTTTCTTCCATTTTATTAGGAGCTATATGTTTCATATAGATATTGGCTTAAATGAACTCTAGTTTCACTTCTAACTCTGAGAATCTATAACATGCTTATGACTGACAAGAAAATTTTCTGGGCATAGGATTGTGGGTTAAATTTTGGAAATGGAGTTTAGAATTCATGAGTTTAATCCTGCCTCTGGAATTTACAAACTTTGTGAACCTAGAAATGTACTTATCTTTTGTCAGCCTCAGTTTTCTCATATATAAAATGAGAACAATAACAGCACCAATAACACAAGGTTGTTGTGCAGATCAAATGATGCAATATATGTAAAATGCTTGGCAAACTTTAACATGCTATATAATACTAACTATTATCACCATCACCATCATCATCATTATTAAACATTTCTACTAAAAATAAGATCACTTGGTTAATTCTGATGGGCTTGTCTCTTTTCAACAATGAGGTGATTCAGGCCAGTTCCAATGGACTTGTGAGGGAGAGACTCATTTCTATCCAGAAAGAAGATTGTAGGGACCTAATGCAGATCACAACATAGTATTTGTGCCTGTTGTTGTTGTCTGCTTGCTTTTTTCATTATTTTTCATTTTTCCTTATTTGATCTGATTTTTCTTGTGCAATATGATAATTATGAAAATATGTATGGAAGAATTACAAATGTTTAACATGTATTGGATTGCTTGCTGTCTAGGGGAGGAGGCAGAGGGAAAGGAGGGAGAAAAACTTAGAACAGAGATTTTTTAAAGGGTAAATGTTGAAAACTATTTTTGCATTTATTTTGGCAATTAAAAATAATATCATTTACAGTTGTTATTTTGGAATGTGTTTGAATATAATAGACCTTTATACTGTACCCATTTCTAAACTGATTATTTTATTTAAAATTGGATCCTTAGGTTATTTTCTCAATCTGTTCACCTCATTGTAGGTATATAATTCATCATAACTTATATTTCCATGGCACTTCATAGTTTCCAAAGCTTGTTGACATAGATTACCTCTATTGATCCTCATAAACCCCCTACAAAGTAGACAGAGCAGATATTATTATTATTATTATCATCATCATCATCATCATCATCATCATCATCATCTTCATTTTAGAGATGAAGAAGCTGAGCTTGGACAATTTAGTAAATGACCAAACTAGACTAGAATTTCTCTCATCTAATCCAATGCTCTTTCTTATAACCTATAAAGTACAACAAAGTGAATCAATATCTTTGTTAATCTCCCTTCTATGACACAGATCACCAAATACTTGAAGACTCTTCTCCAGTTACTTAAACCAACCTCCATATAGCATGATTTCTGAGCCTTTTGTCATCCAGGTTTTTCTCTTTTGGACACTCTCCTGCTTCTTAAAAACCCTTATCAAAATATGGTACTAACAATTGATCTAACCAAGATAGATGACCTCCCTTGTCATGGACCTGATGCCTCTCTTAGTTTTATTGATTTTATTATTTTAACTTGAAATGTTAAATATGAAAAATTGAAATGTTTCCCTTTAAAGCTTTAGAAATGGTATTCTTAAAAATACCATTTCTAAAGCTTGAAAGGAAAATATGGAAGCATCCTAACTGTTCTCCAATATCCCTTTGAAAATGTATTTTTTCATTTTCTTCCATTTTGAAAAGTATTATGCTTTTCTGATCAATAATTTGTTTATATATTTCATCTACAAATGTATAGTGTCTATATAAGCAAATAAATAAGCAAAAGTATCAAAAAAGTCTGATTCAGTATTAAAGTCATGAAATTAATTTAATCATATCTATCCTCAAACACATTTTATTGTATTAAAGAATAACAACTTTTAAAATAACTAAGTTAAAACAGTCTATTTCATTAATTCTTTCATTAAGAATTTATAATTTCCTAACTCAACATAGATAGTTTTGATTAAGTTAATTAAATTAAAATCTTTTAAAATTGCTCAAATAATTTTGTTATATTTCAAATTACAAATCAAGGCTCTTAAGATATACTTGAACACTAGTTAATTTTAAAATGGCCTCTTTTTTTTTTCAACATGGTACCGTACTATTCCCACCACTCTTACTCATTCATGTAGTATATTGTTGAATGTGATATGATGAAGTTAATATCTGTTACTGATGACCAATTTTTTAGAATATTGCTGTGACAACACTTCTCAGAATAATCATTGATCTATGACAAGTAGAAACTTTTAGTACCCTCAAAACAGTTAACCATAATTAGCCATGACAACAAAAGAGTACACACAATACACAATATTACTAGATTCAACAAGCATTATTTGAGTATGCTAGTTATGCCTAAAGCTGTACTCATTACTTCTGAGATAAACAAATGAATAATTACAAAAAGAAGTATTAACATGATTTTTTATTATTACACTACTTCAAAGTTGGTAAAACTGGCACAAGAAGCCAAAACTTAGTTATGATAACTAACTTATTATATGTAAGTATAACTTGTTACATATAACATGTTATCCACTAAAGGAGTCCATTTTGATTTATCCTTCCCAGAAGTTCATCTGACTGAATGTATGTAGGAGAGAGAAGATATTGGTTGAAATACATTCTCAGTATGATTTAACGAATCAAAAACTGATAATGTATGGATCTGAAAGACAATAAAAAAGATGTAAAAACATATGGGTAAAGGTTCACAATTCAAAAGTTAGTCTGAGACTAGGTCTATGTATATTTGTCTATTTACTGACAAATAGCTGCTATATTCAATGTTATTTTTGTCATATTGTAAGTGAACTTAGAACTTAACACAGATATTTTAAAATGTGTGAGGTAATCAGTGAATATTGATTGATTTTCACAGGAATGATAATATTCTTGAAAGAACATCCAAATAAGCAGAACCAATCAAACAACATACATAATAATTATAACCATTTAAAAAAAAGAACAACCATAATGAAAAAATTGAAAATGAATAGCATAAAATTGAAATAAATTTGTCCTCTAAAGAAAATATGAGAAGATATATCTCCCACTCTTTTTCAGAGGTGGGAAAACCATGAGTAAAGGGCACTACATATGTTTTCCATTTATTCCATGTATTGATTGTTTTGCTCATTTCCCCCCTTTTTTCACTCAATATTCTTTGCTCTATGGATTATCTCTCTAAAAGGAGACAGAGGGAGAAATACTAGAGAAATTTAAGCAATATAAGATAAAAAGCTATCAGTAAAGTAAAACACCCAGGGAAGTTTCTGATAATAAAAAAGCAATTAGGAATAAATACTGGAATTTAGTAGAGCAACAGCCAACATCTTGAGAGATACAGATAGGAAATTATTTGTATAAAAACTGGAGAAAACACATAGTAAGAAGCAACAGTAGTTATTAGTGGACTATGTGGGGTACACAAGAATTGTCTTTATAAAAAGAAAAGTAGCAACAACAACAACAACAATAGCAGAGTTTATTTGTGGAAATGGAGAAGGCTTATGGCAATTTATTCATACCAGAATGTATAAAAATAGTATCCTAACAGAAACCAAACTTTGTGATTAATTTGGATAATGCAAAGAAATGGTAGAAATGCTGCAACATCACACTAGGCTATACATAGGACCTTCCTAATACCTAGACATCTATGACTTAATAAGTTAGATTATGCATCAGAAATTTAGTATCTTTTGCATGTCTAATCTGCATTTTACAGGTAAAAAGTTCCTAGAGTGCTCAACTAAAAATCTTTACTGGAATTGTACCATTGTTAAAGACTGAAATGTTGCACAAAATCAGAATTGATCCAGAAAACTTAAAAATATTAATATGTGTCTCCACATCAAATACAATCTCCAAAATACATGGAAAGAAAAGTTTTCAAAATATGGACTCCTTGAGAGAAGATCAAAATAATGTAGAAACAGAATGAAACACACTATTCTCCACATTTTGTCTGTTACAAAAATTTTACTAAAGATGGATTGACATTCTGAATTCTAATACAATTACAAAGGCAAATGTTTTATTCACCTAAGCAAAATTCCCTTAAATATTAACTATAAAAATAATAGAAAAATAGCTATCATAATACAAAGATAGTGGCTTGTCCATTTCTAGCTAAAACCCATCAGACAATTTTTAAAAATTCTGAATAATGATAAGAACGGCTAACATCATATCTTGCTTAAAGATGTTCAAAGTACTTTATGTAAGTTATCTTATGCGATACTAAATAAAAATTTTATGAGAGTTGGCGCTCTTATTGTTCTCACTTTATGGAAGAGGAAGACTCATGTGCCCAATGTCATTCCACCAGTAAGTATTTAATGTAGGATTAAAACTGAGGTCTTCATTGCTCTAATTCCAGTTCTCTTTCCATTCAGAAATTATGAGCTTAGAGGACAGACAAGCTAATAGTTATGCCAGTGATTATGAGGAAGTGGCTAGTAGAAAATGTTGGAGAAGAGAATTTAAAGAACTATACAGCATTATAAATTTGTGGTATCCCAAGCTAAAATTCATGTAATAAATATCTCAATGTCTGTATTAAAATTTAAAAATAAAGGCAATGCTCAATTGATCTCTATAAACCATCACATCATAAATCATAAGAACATATAGATTCATGGACCTAGAAAATACCCTAGGGATCATTTTGTATAGCCATCTTCCTTATTTAATAATCTGACAGATTTTCTGAATATAATTTTCTTTCTGATGAGGTATGTGCCTATTCTTTCCAAGTTCAACAGTGTCTAGAATATTATGAGAACTGTCCAAAATATTTAGGCTACAATGGATCAGGTTTTTTTTTTCATATGTAGTGGTTTTTACATATTTAACTTATTGCAATACTGCAGTGAATGGCCATGCTTCTGTCTAGGAAAGGTCATCTATATTCAAAGACTTGTCATGAAGACCAAAAATTTCAGTCAAATAAAACATTTGTTTAACTGGCAGCCAGAAGTCACAAAGGGCTAGCATCAGGTAGACAAGGATTGTCATTAAAATCAGTGCTGTGGCCTAGTGAATAAATGATGTGTCAAGTGTTATATTTTATGATGCCAAACAAGTTTCCATTTTTAAAAAAGTAACTCTAGGCATACTCTGAGTTATGTCTGCTGGAATTTTTTTTCCTTTTGTGTAGTCCCAGTCACTGGGTAACTTTAGACATGTCATTTCACTTTCCCTGTGTCTATGTTATTCCATCTGGAAAATATACTTAGAAACAATAATATATAGTACAGCCATGCAAATGAATATTGGCTCAGAGCCTGGCTTAGGCATAAAATAAATCACCCATTAGAAAAACAAAACATTTCTGAGGAATTAACATGAAGACTCATGCATTTAATGTATTTAGAGCTATTCTTTATCATCAGTGTGACACTGACATATCTAGTAAGAAGTGAAGAAAATACTTTAATCTCTGTGGACCCAAATTTTGGTTGAACTTCTCTCCAAGTTTCTGTTGTACCATGGTAAAATAAGTATCAGTGGGGCAGCTAGGTGGCGCAGTGGTTAGAGCACCAGCCCTGAAGTCAGGAGGACCTGAGTTCAAATCTGGTCTCAGACACTTAACATTCCCTAGCTGTGTGACCCTGGGCAAGTCACTTAACCCCAATTGCCTCAGCAAAAAGCAAAAAAAAAAAAAAAAATAAGTATCAGTGAACATTTTCTTTAAAGTAGAGTTACTTGTTTAAAATATGAAATGTTTGCTATGTTTATTATGTTATGATCATAAGGACCAATCTCAAAAATGCATTGCTAAAATATTTGTGAAAATTTGATGTGCTTCTCAAGTGTTATGAATTGCTAAGTATTAGCATTTCTGCCATTGTGGAATTTCTTTAATGATTATTATCTCCTTATTTTTTAGATATCACCAAATTATCCAAGGCCATGCCAACCATGCTATTGTGATCCAATTGGATCCTTAAATGAAATCTGTGTTAAGGATGAAAACCATGCTAGACGAGGTAAGAAATATGTTCTAGAGATATAATAATAACTTTAAGAAGAAATTAAAAGTTGGTTAAGGGAATGAAATCTGAAAAAAATTGTGTTGTTCTGCCAGTTCATTTGCAAATTCATATAAATTGACATAAACAAAGAAATATTAGTTTGTGGATATCACAAGTGCTGGTTGTTGAGGAAATTCATTTAACCTCTCAGTGACTTAGGAAGTCATACATTAACATTATCTATGAAGTTGGTTTTTTTTTTTTTTGGTTTATTTTGTTAAATATCTCTTAATTACATTCTACTTTGGTTTGGATTGGAGTATTATAGGCAACTTGTTAACTTCCACCATGTTTGTTATCTTTGCTCTAAGCAACTTTCTCAAATTCTAAATTCCAGAAAAGGTGTTAGCCTGCATTGGTAGATGAAGTTTCTTCATTTAGAAATTCACTATGCCAATATGACTATACGTCTGATCCTTATTTTCTATTCCACATTAGACTTAGATGCTACTTTTGTATTTATGGTATGATTGAAGAAATTCTCTCTCTCTCGCTCTCCATATATATATAATATATATATATTCTCTCTATATATTATATAGAGAGAATTTCTTCAATCTATGTATATTGAATGTATATGTATGCATATATATATATAAACTGTAGTTTATGACCAAATAAGAGACAGAAAGGATGGGAATCAAAATGGTTAGTTTTGATTAGATGAAATTAAAAAAAAAACTTTTGCACAAACAAAACTTGTATGGCCAAAATTAGAAGGAAAGCAGCAAACTGGGCGGGGGGAGGGGAATTTTAAAATAGTTATCTCTGCTAAAGTCCTTATTTCTCAAATTTATATAGAACTGAGTCAAATTTGATAAGAATACAAGTCATTTTCTAATTGATAAATGGCCAAATTATGATATGAAAAAGTAGTTTTTATATTAAACAAATGGCAAAAAGCTGAAAAAAGCCCCCCACTTAAATTTATATATGTGCATATGTGCATATGTTTGTGTGTATAAAGGCCAGAACAATGGATGTAATTGAAATAGATTTTAAAAATAAATTGTGCTGTTACAACATAGGGAAGATATGGCTTATATAACAGGTTTAATGACAGAATATCTGAGAATCTTGGTCAACTATAAGCTTAATATTCAGCAGCAGCAGCAGCAGCAGCAGCATTATTAATGAGATAGAAGCAAAAAAAATAACTAAAGCTAATTCTAGACTGTAATAGTGTCCACAGAAAGGTAAAAAATATGCTGTAGTATAACTCTGATAATCACTGGGCATCTGAAGTATAGTGTTCAGTCTTGGGTATGACACTTTGGTACTAGGATGAATCTAAAGAGGATAGCCAAGCTTGGGAGAAGACTTGAGAACGTGCCATCCATAAGGATCAGGTAAAGGAACTGAAGAAGCTTGACATAGAGAATAAAATACTTAAGGGAAATGATAACTGTTTTCAAATATTTAGGGGGTTATTATTTATTGGGAGGATTTCATTTGTTCTTCTTGGTCACAGAAGATAGAATTAGGAATAATAGAAATTATAGAGAATAATTTTCAGCTTAAGGCAAGGAAATTCTTTCTGACAAATAAGAAGGAATATGACTTCAAAGTATTAGTTAATTCTCCTTTACTATAGACTTTTAGATGAGGTCTATTAGTTGAAAATAATTCAAGGGCTGTGAGTTGAACTAGATGGCTTTTACAGGATCCTTCCAACTCTATGATTTTGGGATTTGCTCACAGTAATGGAGAAAGAAATAGATGAGATGGAATCCTTTGACCCCAAGTTGTTTTTTTTTCTTTCTGTACAGTAATGTTATATTACTTGTTGTCTTCAAAAACTATAGGATTATCTGTTTGTAGCTTAAAAGTAATTATAACTATATATATGGAAAAATTCCAAGTTTTGTTCAAGACAGAAAGGATTACAATATGATACAATGGTGTCTTTTATTACTTTAGGTGTTACCTTGCTCTTCCATTTCATAGAAAAAAATTCACTGCATGACTAATTTTAAGTGATGTCACTTAAATAGGTTAATTGTATATTATTTACAAAACAGTCTGTGAAAGACATTGTGGTTATATATAAATAGAAAGATCTAGATGTATGTATGTGTATGTGTGTATATCTATATCTACATGTAGATATAGATATAGGTATATGTCTATATCTATATATAAAGATATAGATATATCAGGGGAAATAAGGTACACAGTGAACTATAGAACAAAGAGTATTGAGAAGGGTAATTACCCAGGTGGTTATTTCAATTCAAGAAGATGATTACACTCCAAATACAGTGATAGTCTTTAGTTATACAGCAGGGCTGGTAGCATTGGACCATAAATATAGATTAATGTCATATTGAATAAAGAGAAATTAATTTTTTATGATTCTATTTTTAGATGCAAGCATATGCTAGTATGCTATTGCACTAATGCCTCAAAATTACTTAATGAGTTAGGTAAGCAAAATCTTTCATAAGTCATAACAGAAATTTATCTCTAACCATGAATCAAAAATGGAATGATTATTTTCTGTTGCATAAGTATAAGTCAAAGAGTTAGTTTTTAGATTAAATTAAACTGGGGGGGGAAGGAAATTTTAGTGCCAAGGACTTTTGATAAAAGTAGACAACCTCCACTTGATTCCTCCCTGTTTCAAGCTAAATGTTATAAATAGGATGCATGTTATTTAAAGGGCCAGAGTGATATAGTGAATAAATCTTGGACTTGGAATCAGGAAGATTTGAGTTCTAATCCTGCCATATACATTTATTAAAGGAATAACCCAGGAAAAGCCATCAAGTTCCTCTGAGTCTGTTTCCTTTTGTTCAGTCATTTTCCAGTCATGGTTGACATTTTGTGGTCCCACTTGGGGTTTTCTTGGCAAAGATACTGCAGTGGTTTGCCTTTTCCTTCTTCAATTCATTTTATAGATAAGGCAAATAGGGGTAAAATGACTTGCCCAGAGTCAGAGTCATTAAGTGTCTGGAGTTATATTTGAACTCAGGTTTTCTTGACTACAAATATGGCACTCTATCCACTTAGCCACCTAACTACATAACAAAGTTGAGAATTTTTTTTTAAAATGATAATATTTTAAATGCTTTGAAATCTTTAAATGACATACATGTATAAAAACTTGTTATTAGCTAACATATGGAAAGCTAAATAATGATATATTAATAAGCAAAATTCCTTCCTGATAAATTAGAGGGGAAATACTATGGACTTCAAAACCATCCAGTTCTGCCTCCCCTTTTTTCCTTTATGTTGTTTGCTAGAATGGATCTTGACCTAGTTAGTGTCATTTTTCATAACAAATGCAAATTGTGATCAATCCATGCTGTCTTATCATGTGCTGTTTGGGTCCAGGTTTATTTTTTTTTTCTGTGACTCTTCTATCTACCTAAAGATGTATATTTCCCTACAGGGCTAATGACCTTTATTTAGTTCATCATTTTGTAATATGTTCAGTACTAGAGAAGTGAATTCACTTGTTCAGAGTAACTCAGTGACAGAACTGGGATTCTGGATCTCAGGTCTCCTGACTTCTTGTTCATTAATTACCCTTTTACCTAAATAATAATACAAATTTGCTTCTCCGTTAACCTTTTTTTAAATTTTTATTTGAGTTGATTTTATTTTAAAATAAAATAAACATTTATCAAAGTTAGTGACAAAATAAAAGCACTTAAAGAACATTTTTGGGATAGAAAACAATTATTGAAAAAGTAAGATAATTTTAATCAGAAGAAAATTAGAAGTCTAGTCCAACCAATACACTTTACAATTGAGTTAAATGAAACTCAGAGAATTAAACCGATTCATCAGTTAACAAACATTTATTAAGTACTTACTATGTTTCAAGTACTGGCCTAAGTATTATCACAGAGTTAGTGACAAAAGTGAAATTCAAACCCAAGTCCTATGACTACAGATCCTTTTCTTGTGGGACATCCTTCATAATTTTTAATGGCCATTTAATCTCTTATTTCCAAAGCACAGAGAAAAATAGTGATTGCAAAGGAGGATGCCATTAAAATATTCTGCACTGGAATATGCATATCCATGTATATGGATACCCATATTGCCTTGCAAATATTTTGAAGGGAAAACCACTTAGGACTCAACAAAGAACAGATTATGCCTACCCATTAATCCTCTTTTTTGCTTTTCTTTTTTATTTTGGTTAATTTCTTGATGTAAAAAATTTCTTGCCCCTATATTTACCAAGAATCCTTGGCATTACAGTTTTGAAACAAATAAACCAAGTAAACTAATCTCAGCCATATCCTTTTTCCTTCCTTTTCCACATGGATTGGCAAAGCATTTTTGCTATTATTTGTCTGTTTGTTTCTTCATGAGCAATATACTAAGTCAAATCGTTCTTTCTTGGGAGACTTTAACTAAAAACTCTCAGACTTTAGCTACAGAAGAACCTTTGCTATAGATCACACTCCTCCCATTTTCAGATCTGTTCTAGAAAGGGAACCTAAAAACATGACTCATACTCTCCAAAACTGCGAAGGCCCCACTCTCCTGGGGTTTTAATTTTCTCTGAGAGGAGGATAAACTATAGATAGCTTTCTCCTTGACTTTGATGCATGAAACTCCTTGGACACTATTTCTAGCAACTGGTATGGTTTCAGTTTTTAAAGCCTTTCTGACAGAAGGACACATTTTGCTTTCTTAATTTGTTGCCATTATCTGCACAGATTGATTAGACATCAAACCAGAATTATGATGATTTCCTTTTATTTCAGATTATATAGTTAAATCCATTTATGTTGATATTATTTTGATCTTTTCCTAGGTCTGTTCCCTGGATCTTGCCATTGCAAACGTGGCTTTGGAGGACTTAGATGTGATCGGTGTGCTCGGGGTTATACTGGTTATCCTGATTGTGTGCATTGCAATTGCAGTGGGATAGGAAGCATTAATGAGGATCCTTGTATAGGACCTTGTAACTGCAAGGTATGAATTTTGAGGCTTGAATTTTAGTCAAGCATTTATTATTCTTCCCTGAGTGAAGGTCATAATTTTTTGGTTTTTTATTATATCTGCTGCCATGAAGCAATTGTCACTGCTTTTACAACAAATAGCCATTATCTGTTCTGAATGTGACATTCCAGTAAGTGTCTTTTAAATGGCTACTGGGAACACCCCAGCAAGACACTCAACTTTAGTCAGACACTTCGAGCCACCTGCTGTTCATGTAAACAGTTAGAAATACACAGAATTTGAACTACTTACGAATCCTTCCAAATCTCTGAGTCATTTTCTAAAAAAATATCTTTCCAAACCTCTGATTCACCTGTTATAGAAAGTACTCACAAAAGCCTGAGAATAGCATGTAGTTTACCCTCAGAACTATAAATGTGATCAAAACTAGTCTGACTTTTCCTCCTATTCCTAAAATAATAGTTTGCTTGAAGACTTTTTTAGAGGATTTATGATATTTGCTGAAATTTGTATACAGGGCTTGGAGTTACTGCTTAAAGTTTAATTTTTGTTCTTAATTATCAAAATGGAGTGTATAGTCCAACCAAAGTGGGTTTGTTTAAAGACCCTTTGAGTGTGTATGATTGCCTTCCCTTTCTCAGAGACATGGTATAAGAAATAACACTTTATTTGAAGTGTACCTTTGAGTCATCAGAGAGAAGGTAGGGATAATTGCAAAAGAATACTAAAGCTTATAACTAATTCTCATGCCAGTCTCAGACTTTTTTCATAACTAAAAGAAGGGCTTCAAAAAGGTCTGTGTACTCATACAAACTCATGTTATGAATCTAAATTAATGAAACTGATTTCCAAGCAGTCCACAATTTATTGAGCACTAATTGTGTATATAGAACTCAGTTAGAGGTATGATGTCATATAAGCTTCTTAAAGGTAGAGATTAATTCATGTCTGCATGTCTCTAATGTCTAGGTTTAGTACCTGGCACATAGTAGGTTCTTTTTAAATGCTCACTGAGTAATTGAAAGGCAGAAACAATACTAACCAATCCAACAAATATTGAAAGATTTACTATAAGCCACACAAAGGCAGCTAGATGGCTCAGTGAATACACTGCCTGACTGGAGTCAGGAGGACTCATCTTTGTGAGTTCAAACTTGGTCTCAGTTACTTACTAGTTGTGTGATCCTAGGCAAGTCATTTTTTTTTAGATAGGATAAATTATATGACAAATAAAATACATGTATACATATCTATACAGTTATCTTACTGCACAAGAAACATCAGATCTAGAAAGAGAAGAAGAAAAAAACAACCTAAGAAGGAAAACAGAATGCATGGAAATATTCACAGAAAGCGTTAAAATGCTGTGTTGTGGTTCACTCTCAGTTCCCACAGGCCTCTCTCTGGATGTATATGACTATCTTCATCGCAGCACAACTGGTTTGAATCACATCATTGTTGAAGAGAACCATGTCCATCAAAATTGATCATCGTATAGTCTTGTTGCTGTGTATAATGTTCTCCTGGTTCTGCTGATTTCACTCAGCATCAGTTCATGCAAGTCTCTCCAATCCTCTCTGAAATCCTCCTGTTGGTCATTTCTTACAGAACAATAGTATTCCATAACATTCATATACCATAATTTATTCAGCCATTCTCCAATTGATGGGCATCTTTTCAATTTCCAGTTTCTTGCCACTATAAAAAGGGCTGCCACAAACATGTTTTGCACATGTGGGTCCCTTTCCCTTCTTAAAAATCTCTTTGGGAGAGACATAAATTGGTCTCCATGTCACAA